>QEPC01012801.1:3902079-3915742 GCA_003113815.1 Sphenodon punctatus
GGAGTAATGGAGGTGAGGAGGCGGGAAGGAATGGGATCAAGGGGGCAAGTGGAAGGGTTGGAGGAGGAGAGCAGAGAGGAGATTTCCTCAAGGGAGGCAGGGGAGAAGGAGGACATGAGAGGAGGAGGGAGAGGGGAGAACTTGCCACATTTATACCCCTCCCCATGTTTACTATCTATGACAACTTTCAGAAGGATTAGATAAGCAGTCCTGGTGGTATAAGCAATTAACTTATAAATGTATGTCTGACTGTAACATCTTTGTAGTCAACCATTTGGCAAAGCTGTATCTCACACCTTCAGGATCACCTCTGCCAAATATCAGTATGATGTGATAAAGGGTTCCAATTTTATAAGCCTGCACAGTATACATAGAGAATGAGCCTATGCCAGGGATTCTCTTACGTGTCACTGTGGTGTAAGATCAGTTTGTGATGCCAACTGACCAGCAGAAATGTCAACCAAATATCCTCATTCTGTGCTGTGACCATCCCAACTTCTCTCCCCCACTTGTTACTGGGAAGTCGGAAGCATCTGTTTAGGAAAGAGCCAATAGGGATTCTCTTATGTCTTCTGTCACAGTGCTGCAGGATGTGATTGTGATGATGATTGGCCAGCCTGGATGTGTAAACCATGTTTTCTGATTGCTGGGATGCTATCCCCAAAGTCCCAGTTATGTCCCTCCTATGCCCGCCTGAGGGCCGCCCCCTATGCCCACCTTGAAGCCACCACCAATTGGTTCTGTAAAGCTGGAAGCATGTAGTAATTGGTCAGTGAATGTGTCTGTCAGTCTGTTGGGTTGCTCCCTATCCTCCCTCCTACAGCCTCCCTCCCTCTGCCATGCCAAGTTCCTGCCTCTGACTGGCACTGCATGTGCTGCTATTTATCTGAATACTGGTCTTCAAGGGAACATAAGAAGTGCAATACTGGGTAAGACCAGTGGTCCATCGAGCTGAGCATCCTGCCTCCGACAGTGGCCGGTCACGGAGGCCTGGGAGAAGCACCCAACAGGTCACCATGCTATCCATTCCCTGTGGGTCATCCCCAGGCTCCTCACAGTAAAGGGTTTTGTTCCCCAATCCTATCTGGCTAATAGCTGCTAATGGAACTATCTTACAGAAACCTGTCCAAACCTCTTTTAAACTCAGCTATAGTGCTGGCCTTGACCACCTCCCCCGGCAGTAAATTCCACAACCTAATTGTACACTGAGTGAAAAAATACTTTCTTTTGTTTGTTTTTACACTGCCACCTGTGAGTTTCATGGAGTGTCCCCTAGTTTTAGTACTAGTTGAGGGGGTAAATAACAGTTCCCTGTTTACAAGTTCCACACCACTCATGATTTTATAGACCTCAATCATATCTCCTCTCAGCCGTCTCTTTTCCAAGCTGAAGCGCCCCAACCTATCAAGCCTCTCCTCATACAAGTGCTGTTCCATACCCTGGATCATTTTTGTTGCCCTTCTCTGTACCTTTTCTAGTTCCGCTATGTCTTTTTTGAGATGGGGCGACCAGAACTGCACACAATATTCAAGGTGCGGTCGCACCATTGATTTGTATAGAGGCATTATGACATCCTCAGTTTTATTCTCTATTCCCTTGCGAATAATTCCTAACATTCTATTTGCTTTTTTGACCGCTGCGGCACACTGGGCTGAGGATTTCAGTGTATTATCCACAATCACTCCCAGATCCTTTTCCTGAGTGGTAACTCCTAGCTTAGTACCCAGCATTGTGTACTCATAATTTGGATTATTTTTCCCAATGTGCATCACTTTGCACTTGTCCACATTAAATCTCATCTGCCATTTAGATGCCCAGGCACCCAGTCTTGTAAGATCTTGCTGCAGCTCCTCACAGTCTGCTCGTGTTCTGACTACTCTGAATAACTTGGTGTCATCTGCAAATTTGATCACCTCACTCTTAACACCCTTTTCCAGATCATTAATGAATACATTGAAAAGAACTGGTCCCAGTACAGATCCTTGGGGCACACCACTTTTTACATCCCTCCATTGTGAAAACTGGCCATTTAGTCCCACTCTTTGCTTCCTATCCTTTAACCAGTTACCAATCCATAGCAAAACACTACCTCCTATCCCATGGCTTTTTAATTTTCTCAAGAGTCGTTTATGTGGGACCTTATCAAAAGCTTTCTGGAAATCCAGGTACACTATATCTGCTGGGTCTCCCCTGTCCACATGCTTGTTTACGCCCTCAAAGAATTCCAAGAGATTAGTGAGGCATGACTTCCCTTTGCTAAATCCATGCTGACTCTTTGCCATTAAGCCATGTTTATCAATATGCCCAGTGATTCTGTTCTTAATGATAGTTTCCACCATTTTGCCCGGCACAGACATCAAGCTTACCGGTCTGTAGTTTCCAGGATCACCTCTGGAACCCTTTTTAAATATTGGGGTTACATTTGCCACCCTCCAGTCCACAGGTCCAGTGCCAGATGCCAATGTTAGGTTACAAATTACTACTAGTAGGTTTGCAATTTCACATTTGAGTTCCTTCAGAACTCTGGGGTGAATACCATCTGGCCCTGGTGATTTGTTTGTATTAAACTTGTCAATTTACTCTAGAACCTCCTCCAGGGTCATGCTGATTTGTGACAGTTCATCCAGTTCATCACCTACAAAGTAAGGTTCCGGCGTGGGTATCTCCCCAACATCCTCCGCAGTGAAGACTGAAGTAAAGAACTTGTTTAGCTTCTCTGCAATGTCCTTGTCCTCCCTGAGTGCCCCTTTTACTCCTGGTCATCTAATGGCCCAACCACTGACTCCCTAGCAGGCTTCTTGCCTCTGATATACTTGAAAAAGGTTTTATAATTTGTTTTTGCCTCTTTAGCAAGTTTTCTTTCAAATTCTTTCTTAGCCTGCCTTATTAGCACCTTACAGTTATGTTGCCAGTGTTTATGCTCCTTTGTATTTTCCTCATTGGGACTAACTTTCCATTTCTTAAAGGATGCCTTTTTGGCTCTAATAGCCTCCTTTGCGTCTCCATTTAGCCACAGTGATAGACGTTTAGTCCTCCTGCTACCTTTTTTAACAACTTCAATTGCTTATAAAATTGGGGATTGTCCTGTGGTTTGACATAGATGACAGGGAAGATGTGGGATACATTCCTGCCAAATGTCTTGTAAATAGGATGGAATATAAAAACGTTACAGCTGGAAATGCATTTTCAAGTTAATGACTTATAACATCAGGACCCGTTATGCAATCTTTCTGAAATTTGGCAGAATTGGTAATCTTATGGAGGGACATAATAATCCCAGGTTTCGTGCACATTGAACAGAATATAAAGATGTAGCCAGGAATATGTATGGAGCTTTTCTTAAAATCACAACATTCAATTGCTTCTATAATCAGTTCCCTTTATCCAATCATTTTGAAATTTGGTACACATAGTTCCCTCCAATTGGGGTACAATCTTCCCAAGTTTCATCTTAATTGAATAAGAAACAAAAATGTTACAGCCAGGAATATGTTTTTCAGTGTTTTCCCATTTCAGAAACAGAAATTCGTTTTTGTTTTAATTTTAATTATTACAATAACAAAAAAGAAAATCAAAAATTTCATTATTGTTGTTATAATGAAAATAAATTGCACACCCCCTATCAGTGTATGAGAGCCAGTGTGGTGTAGTGGATAAGGTCCTGGACTTGGACCTGGTAGACCAGGGTTCAAATATCACCCTTGCCAATAAACTCACTGGGTGGTCTTGGGCAAGTCACAACCTATCTGCCTCAGTTCCCCATCTGTAAAATGGGAATGGGTTTCCTTCATCCTTGTTGACCTTAGATTGTAAGTCCTCTGGGCAGGAATGTGTTTCCAGAAATCTTTGACTGTAAACCGCTGTGTATGCCTAGTAGCACTATAGAAATGAGTAGTAGTAGGACTGGATTGAGCCTTCATTGGGATACTACAATTTCAAAGTTCTTTATTATGGAAACGACCACTTTTTACTGCTCATCCTGGGGTCAATTAACTATTCACATGCCTACAATTTTGATGTAGGTTCCCCACAGACAATAAGTACCCTTTAACACTGAAGAATTATGATTTCATGGTAAGAGTCAGTACTATCTTTCACTTCTATGGATTCCAAAGGGATTTAAAAACTGGTGAATGAAACGGTCACGTTGCTTCTGAAATGCAGGCACCTCAAAGATTAAACTTGACATGACATCGTATCCAGTTGTGAAGCTGCAGCAGTAATTTCTGTGGACATAAGAATTAATATCCTCAGCTGGAATTTGGTCAAATGCTAGATTTAACAGTGTTGTTCTTGGATTGTAAATGACTACAATCCAACCTTTAGTCTGAAAGTAGGTAAGTCCAGTGCTTCCAAAGAGTAAATCTTAAGCAATGGCTCAGAATCAGAAGAATATGGAAGAGTGCCACCTCCTGCTCATCATGACTTACAAATAATTGATCTCAAACAAAAATGAAAGGAGACTGGCTCCTATATAGTAAACTATATTTATTTGCATACTGTCCAGTAGCAGTGTCCCAAATCTGCTCAACCCAGCTTCCCACCCCAGCAATCAGCTGTGAACCAAGTACCGTGAACCTAAGTGCTGGGAACAACTAACTACTACAGAATAGGAATGGGAAATAGTTTTGAAAATCAGGATCAGTTCAGTATTGGACCTAAGCAATTTAAATTTGGATTTAAATCATATTAATTGGAATCTGTGTTGTTGCCAAGCAATATGACCTTAATCCATAGGTCTTCCCCCAACTCTGCCTCTCTCTGACATCTGCCCAGCCCAGATGTTGGGCAGGGTGCGGAGGAGGCAGAGCTGGAGGTAGAGGTGCTGCGCAGAGGTTGGGAGGTAGGTAGAGAGAAAGTGCAGGGGTGGGGAGAGCAGGCAGTTTGCTTACTTTTTTCTCCCTAGGTTCCGACAACCCATGGTACCTGACACGGCCTTCTCAGGGCTGTGCTGGGAAGAAAAAAAGAAGAAGAAAAAAAACACTACATATGTGCAAAATGTCCACCATGACTGTTCTGCACATGCACGTCCATTTTTCAAAATGGGGCAGGGCAGTGGCAGCACCATTTTGGAAAATGGCATCCACTCTGAGCATGCGCAGAACAGATGCCATTTTCAAAAATGGTGCCAACACTGTCCAGTGCCATTATGGAAAATGGCCAGGCATGTGCAGAACAGCTATGGTGGCCATTTTGAGTATGTGCAGTCCTTTTTTGTGTGTGGTTAATTTCTTCCTGTCGCACCCTTGAGAAGGCCGCGCCGGGTACCATGGGTCACCAGAGCCTAGAGAAAAATGGTAAATAAACAAACTATCATCCTCCCCACTCCTGTGTGGTCCTTCTGCCTCCCCAGACACATGCTCATTTCCTTCCTCCCCCGGAAGCCTGCCCACCTGCCCCAATAGCGCTGCTGCAGCAGGCACTGGAGCAGGCAGGCATGGACATGGGTCCATGGGAGGCAGGTGCCAGACAGGTGCTACGGGGCTGGCAACAGGATGGATACTTCAGAAGGAGATTTATCCTCGCCAGGGGATGCGATGTGGACATTGGATCAATAAAATTCTCCTGATTCATCTAAAAATTGAGTGAATCATATTGATCCAATAGCAATCTTTCCATCCCTACTATCTTCTTCCTCCCTTACCTGCTGTTGCCTCAATCATTTCATTCCTCAATCGGCGTGCCAAGGTGAACCATCTAGACATCTAGGGTAGGTGAAACTCCCATTCAGTCTCTCATGTGTTGGCCTACAGTCAGGTGGTCATACTATGAACAGGGAAAAAGTAAGAGCTGTCATGTGCTCCATTGAGTCCTACCTATAGGATTCCCTACATTTTTGGAATTGATCAGATGTGATTTTCAGACATTTTAAACACAGACAAAATTGATGAATGCTGTGGGTGTGAGCATAGGCCTCACGTCACGAGACCCAACAGATAAATCTGTAACTCCCACACACATGAGGGGTATAGTCAGGATGTAGGCAGACATGGGGTTTGGGACTTGTAGTCAGATTCAGGGCCAGGACACAAGCAAGCGTAGGAAGCAAGGTTGGAAGAAAAGCCAAAGCACAAGACAGGGTATTTTCAGTCGTGACACCTCAGTGCATGGCCACACTTACCCCAGCGTGGCCACAGGCCGGGGTGTCACCTCTGCTCTAGCCCCGCCAGAAATTTACCATAGGCTGCGGCAGATGTTACCCCAGACTGTGGCAGAGCTAATATGGAATGCGCGCTGGGCTCCCAGCTAGCACCCATTCCATGTTAAGCCCTGCAATGGTCCGGGGTAGGCATCTCCCAGTTTGTGGTAGAGCGGGCCTTCACATCTGATGGTCTGCTCCATCCAACCCCGACCAATGGCCAGAGCTATTCCAGGTGGGTGTGGCAGCCTCATAGGCCACTACACCCACCTGTCAGAATGGAAGCAAGACTACGCTGAGGAGCATGGGTGTGGGGCCCTGTGGACTCATGTCCACATGTACCCTCCCCAGCCCCAGCTGCCTGAACATTTGTTTGGCTGCAGGACTTACCCCACCCTGGGGTGAGTGCTCTCATCCTACGGTGGGGTTAAGCGTGGTGGGCTTTTCACCCATCATGTCTAAAAATACCCTAAGAGGGAACCAACGTGCAAGAAGGGGAACATGGCTGGTGGGGGACAAGGCAGGAAGATACAGCAGGGAGCTAGATTGGAAAGAGAGCAACGCAGAGGGGAACCAAAAAGCAAGGCTGAAGGGAACCATGAAGATGGGGAACAAAAAGGGGGTGATCACAGACGTCAGACTGTAAATAGGGAGGCAAGACCCAAATAGGAGGGAGCAAGACTGAGGCAAGGGGGACAGGAGCATAGAGTGCAAGTGTGTGGTTCCATGTAACTTTCCCAGTGTCACCAGCAAGCTTTATATGCTAGCTCACAGCCAACCAGAAAGCAGGGAGGCATGTTGAGAGACAAACCGGAGGCAGGGCGTGTAGGGAGGTTCCTTGGTGGAGTGGCTGGGCCTGTAGCAGGCTGAGGCAGTGGCACAGGAAGGCCACCCTCTGCTCCAGGAACCTCCGAGGGATGGGTCTGAGGCTGATGTCTGACAGCAAATTTCAGTGCCCGTAGCCAGAAATGAGAAAGCTTGGAGGTTTTGTTCTTTTGTTGTTTTTATTTATTTATTTTATTCCATTTATATGCCGCCCCCTATGCCTACGGCATCTCGGGGCGGCTTCCAACATAAAATTAAACAATCTATCACAATATAAAAATCTACACAGATATTTAAAACAATTTTTAAAAAACCCCATACGAAAATTTAGCCCACCCTCCCCTCCCCGCCTCCGAAGGCCTGGGAGAACAGCCATGTCTTGCAGGCCCAACAGAAGGCCAGCAGACTCGGGGCCAGTCGTGCTTCCTCTGGGAGGGAGTTCCACAGCCAGGGCCCAGCCACCCAGAATGCCCTCTCCATTGTAGCCCCCTGATTTACGCGGGGGACCTCCAAGAAGGCGCCCCCGGTGGACCGGAGAGTCCGTCCTGAGTCACAGAGGGTGAGGCGGTCCCTGAGGTATCCAGGTCCAAGACCGTACAGGGCCTTATAGATCAACGTCAACACCTTGAACTTGGCTTGGCACATTACAGGCAGCCAGTGCAGCACACGGAGCACCGGTGTTATGTGCTCTCATTGGCCCATCCCTCTTAGGAGATGGGCCGCCGCATTCTGCACTAGCTGCAATCTCCAGGCCAGCGTCAAGGGAAGCCCCACATAGAACACGTTACAGTTGTCCAGCCTCGAGGTGATGAAGGCATGGATCAAAGTGGCCAGGTCGGGTCTGGAGATATATGGGTGCAGCCTCCGCACCAGATACAGCTGGCGGAAAGCCGCTTTCACCACCACATCCACCTGCTGATCTAGACAGAGACCTGTGTCCAATAATACCCCCAGACTCCGAACCTGCTGAGCCATGGGGGGGCACACCCCCTCCACAAGAGGGGGCACCACCTCCCCCGCCCGGCGCACCACCATCACCTCCGTCTTATCGGGATTGAGCTTCAGTCTGCTCTGCCATAGCCAACTCGCCACGGCCTCCAAACACTGAGATAGCATGGAGACGGCAGGGTCTGGGTCAGCTGGAAAAGAGAGGTAAAGCTGGGTATCATCAGGATATTGGTGGTAACGCACACCAAACCCTCTCACGATCTCCCCCAAGGACTGCATATATACATTAAACAATAAAGGAGACAAAATTGAACCTTGAGGAATGCCACAGTCCAGGGCCCGGGGGCTAGATGTTTCTGCTCCCAAGACAACCTGCTAGATCCTCCCCGAGAGGAATGACTGGAACCAACCAAGAGTGGTCCCATCCAGACCCTCCAGGTCACGCAACTGTCTCAACAGCAGCTCATGGTCCACTGTATCAAACGCAGCCGAGAGATCTAGCAGGACCAGTAATGTCAAACGTCCTGCATCCATCTCCCGGCGGAGATCATCTACTAAGGCCACCAACGCCGTCTCCGTATGATGGCCGGCTGAAACCCTGATTGAAAGGGGTTGAGAAAACCGATGCTGTCCAAGTGAGCCTGGAGCTGCAGGGCCACTGCCCGTTCAATAACCTTCCCTAAAAAGGGAAGGTTATAGACGGGTCGGTAACTGGCAAGTGCGTCCACATCCAAAGATGGCTTCTTCAACGGGGGGCACACCATCGCCTCCTTGAGACTGGGGGGCAAACTCCCCTGCTGAAGGGACGTGTTGATAATCCCCACCAGCACCGACCCCAGTATTTCCCTGGAGGCTGTCACCAACCAGGACGGGCAAGGATCTAATTCACAACTAGTGGCCCTCACTGACCCTAGGATCTCCGCAGCATCAGCTGGCGTCACTTCCTGAAACTCATCCCAGAAAGATGGACCAGACGGCGCCTCCATCACCTCACACTCTATTCCTACTGTTTCTAATCCAATGTCGAAGTTGCTCTGGATCCGAGCGATCTTGTCTGCAAAGAAGATGGCAAACTCCTCACACCGGGCCTGGGACAAGTCCCCATCCAGGCGGAGGGAGACCGGACTGACCAGCCTCCGCACCACCCGGAA
Source organism: Sphenodon punctatus (assembly GCA_003113815.1). Classification (NCBI taxonomy): domain Eukaryota; kingdom Metazoa; phylum Chordata; class Lepidosauria; order Sphenodontia; family Sphenodontidae; genus Sphenodon; species Sphenodon punctatus. Next base: position 3,911,143 of record QEPC01012801.1, read on the forward strand.
CAGCTCCGCTGGACGCGACTTTGCAGATGCTATGAGTTGTGGATAGCAATCCATTTGAAGGTCTTTATGCAATAAACTTGGGAGATGTGATACCATTCTTGCTACCACTAAACTATAATTTAATCTCTTGCAGTTTTCATTGGCTAAGATTATCTCATATTAGCTTCAATTAGCACTTGCTGTAGGAACAGATTGATTAAAAACTCATACTATATATCTCTAAATTAACTCTCCAATAATAAAATTGGGTGGTTCTTCGAGGATCTCCACGATTCTCACTAATGGGATCTACTTCCTGCTTTGCAGGCACCGGAACCCTCCTAGTTAGCAGTCTCCAGGCAGAGTAGAGCCTGGAAAAGACTAGAACAAGGTGAGGGCTCCACCCCTCCCTTCCCACCTCCCATCCTGAAGAAAGCTCGGGCTCCAGATTGCGCGAGAGCAGGACCAGACAAAAGGGGGGCGGAGTCCTCGCCACCTCAGTTTCTTCCAACCGTGTTGCACTTGGAACACCTCCGGTTTTCCCTTTTTAAAAAAAAAAAAGAGTGAAATTCTAAATTAGATAGGAGTAGACCTCTACTCCTTCCAACAGGGCTTGCCCCGAGCCTGACCGCCTTTCACGGCGGCCTGGACTATGCCCAAGCAACCGGGCTTCAAGAGATGTAGCTCATGCCCGGCCACGCTGTCTATCAGTGACCCCCACGAGAGGTGCTTGGCGTGCCTCAGAGAGGGACACAATACTCACTCCTGCAAGCACTGCGCAGGCCTTTCGTCCAGGACCAGAAAGGCACAAGCACTCCGCCTACAGGCTATCTTGACTAGCCAGGCACTTCAGGGTGGCGAAGAGGGGCCTCTTAGGCTCTCCACCCAGAACATCATGAGTGCAGGGTCACAGCCCCAGACCACTCCCGCTCCAACAACTGCCGCATCCCAAACTCAGCCTTCTGCACCCACCATCGGAGCTGCTGCTCAGACTCAGGGTGCCCCACATGCCAAGGATCATCTCACTAAGAGGCATGGTGAGCAGAAGAAGAAGAAGAAGAAGAAGAAAAAGCGCTCAGTCAGCTTAGAGGAGGCACGGACACCTCGCACGCTGGACACAGACGCAGGTTCCTCCAAGCAGCAGGCTCAGCCAGCTGACTCGGCTGTTTCACTAACCCCGGCACCGGCCACCCCGGTACCGCCCCCCGCTCCGCCGGCTCCACCCTCGGTACCGCAAAGCACCGTTACCTGCCCTAATAGCCTCTGCTGACCTGCTTGCACCTACAGACCTGCCTGCCCCCCCAGGGACCGGTACCCGTGCCATCAGCACCACGGCTCACCGTACCCATGTCTGCAGCCCTAGCGAACCTTCCTCTTCTCCAACAACTGCACCAGGATAGGGAGTCACGTTCTCCCTTGCGCACCCATCACCACGAGCGCTCTTACTCCCGTTCCTCTCTCTACCACGACGTGAGAGAACGGATTAGCCCTGCCAGCTCAACATGGGACCGCGACACGAGGCGGCGCGATAGGGAACAACACTCGTTCGCCATGTTTCTGCTGCTCCTACGGGGACACCAGGTACCGTCGGTACCAGTACCATGAAGCTCATCGGTACCATCCCCGTTCACGTAGCCGATCCCCATACCCGGCACGGTCGGATTTCGCACAACTAGAGTTGTGCGAAATCCCTCAGCCTGCTACCGCATATGTACCACCGGCACCACCAAGGGTACCGCCCACGGCAAGCGTCTCTCGACCACCTCCCGAACCTCACCCTGTGCAGGATCGGGCTCCACACCGAGAGACCCTATAGGCACAGCTGCTGGTACCGCCGGCACCACTAGCTCCTGCAACTCAACAGGACACACGGTCAGACCACCCCTTCGGATTTGAGTTCCTTAACTCCCTAGTTGGCCAACCTATACTCCAGGGCCCCTCCCCTCAACGCCCTGAAGCCGAGGTTTTATCGGAAGACTCCGAACCTTCTTCCACCTCTACCTCTACTCCAGAGGAGGATTAGAATATATCACCTCCTCCCCCCAGATGCGATATCTGACCCAAATTTCATGTTGGCTACAGAGGACACTAAGGCCCTTCAGGGCATGCTGAAACGACTTGCTGCAGCATTACCCAAACTTCCTTCCAGAGTTGTTAAAAAGACCCAATCTGGCCCTGTATTTGGAATCTTGGGGACAGGGGAACCGGGAATTATAATGCTCCCTATGTTTGAGCAATTAATGGAACCATCAAAGTCAGTTTGGGCCAAACCCGTTTCTGCACCCGCCACTAATAAACCAGCTGACTCACTCTATGCCATCCTTAGGGAGTGAGCCAACATGTTTTATAAGCACCCAGCCCCCAACTCCCTTGTTATTGCGGCTGCCTCTCTAAGATCCAAATCAGGCGGCATCCAAACCTCACCTGCTGACAGGGAGGGCAGGTGTCTCGACGTCATTGGGAGAAAAAAAATTGCATCTGAAACCCTGTCACTTAAGGCCTCTAATTATGCTTCTGCGATGTGAGGGTACCAACATTGGCTCTGGGCCCAACTAGGTAGGACCTCTGACCCTAGTCAGATTGCAGCACTGCAAAGAGAGGGTATGCAGATAGCCCAATTCCAACTAACTGCGAACATGCACATAGCCGATGCTAACATTCGAGGAATGGCTTCGGCCATTACCCTGAGACAGCATGTGTGGCTCCGCTCCACTGCATTAGCCCCAGAAAACAAAACACAAATTGAGGACCTACTCTTCGATGGTGAGGGCCTTTTCGTGGCCATCACTGACGAGACTTTTAAAAAGATAAGAGACATCTCAGACGGCTCACTCTACAGGAGTCATTCGTACCTTTAAGAAGAGGTTTTACCCCTCCTCCGCCCCTTACTCCTACCAGTCTAAACAACGGGCCCTTTATTTTTTCAGTACGAATAGATGTTTTCCCTCACAATACCATCAGCACCAACAGGCTTCCAACCCAGAAAGTGGTACATGAAGCAAAGAGCAAAGGGTAGACCCCACAACCCAACATCTCAAACAGCGTTTTTAATTGTATGCAGATCGAGAGAGTCCTTCAGCCTCCTACTGCCTTTGGTAACCATCTCCAACCCTTTTATGAGGCCTGGGCGTCCATAACCTCTGACCGTTGGGTCTGAGAAGTGATCAATCGGCGTACTCTATTCAATTTTTATCATTTCCTCCCAACTTCTTACCCCTCTCCTTACCCAAAAACTCAAATACTATCAGAGATTCTAGAACTTATCTCCCAAAGGAGCTATAGAGGAGGTTCCCCCTTCAGAACAAAACTCTGGGTTGTACTCCAGTTATTTCATCATACCTAAAAAGGATGAAGGATACAGACCTATCCTTGACCTTCTCAGTTTAAATAAATTTATCAAAAGGTTCAAGTTCCGTATGGCCACCTTCACTATCATTATACTGGAACTCCGCCAAGGAGATTGGCTATCCTCTCTCGATCTGCAGGACGCTTACTTCCATATCCGTTATTTACGTTTCCTTGTAGGAAATCGACACTTCCAATACAGAGTACTTCCCTTCGGCCTTTCCACTGCACCCAGGGTATTCACAAATTGCATCGCATTAGTCGCTGCCTACCTACGAAGGAGGCACATCAGAGTCTTTCCATACCTAGACGACTGGTTAATAGTAGCTTCTTCAAGACGCACACTACTGAACCACCTTTAGGTGACCCTCTCACTACTTCAAAACCTCAGACACAGTAAACTACCACAAGTCGCATCTTGTCCCGACGCAATGACTCCAATTCATAGGGGCCGTCCTCAATACCTCTTTGTCCAGAGCCTATCTCCCCTTTGACAGGTTCAAGGTTGTCCAACAGACTATACTATCCCTCCCATCACATCCAAGGAGGACGGTCCGCTTCTTTCTCCATCTGCAGGGATTCCTCGTGGTTACAACTGCAGTCACCTCATATGCTCCAGGTGCATCTGGACAGCATCGGTTTCCTAGACCCTTTTCAATCTGGGTTCTGCCCCGGTTATGGCACTGAGACGGTGTTGGTGGCCTTGGTAGATGACCTCCGCTGGGAGATGGACGCAGGATGTTCGACATTTCTCATCCTGCTAGATCTCTCGGCCGCTTTTGATACCGTGGACCATGGGCTGCTGCTGAGACGGCTGCGTGACCTGGGGGGCCTGGACAGGACTGTTCTTGAATGGTTCCGTTCATTCCTCTCGGGGAGAAGCCAGTGGGTGGTGTTGGGGGAGGAGGCATCGTGCCCCCGCGCCTTATCATGCGGCGTTCCACAGGGTTCTATTCTGTCTCCGTTATTATTTAATGTGTGCATGCAGCCCTTGGGGGAGGTCGTGAGGGGGTTCGGGGTGCGGTGTCACCAATATGCTGATGATACTCAGCTGTACCTCTCCTTTTCAACTGACCCAGACCCAGCTGTCTCATTGCTATTCTAGTGTCTGGAGCCCGTGGCGGAATGGATGCGGCAGAGCAGACAAGCTCAACCCCAATAAGACGGAGGTGATGTTGGTAGGGAGAGCAAGGGAGGTAGTGGCCCCCCTGATTGGGGGAGTTCGCCCTCCTATAGCTCAGCGGGTCCGGAGTCTGGCGGTGATATTGGATGCGGA
>QEPC01012801.1:3921259-3952230 GCA_003113815.1 Sphenodon punctatus
GTCCCCGCAGGTATCCCGCGGGGACGAAGCAGCGGCGGCGGTGGCCCCAGCGGCGAGCGGCGGCGGCAACAGCGGCGGCGGTGGTGATGGCAGCGGCGGCGAGGCAGACAAGCCCCCCCCGCACCGGCAGCAAGCAGATGAGTCCAGGTGGTAGTGGATCCCTGCAGGCAAGGCTCTGTAAGACTTGGCTGTTTGCCCAGGCCTTTGGGGACGGGGGGAGGGGGGGTTAGGGCTTTGTTTTCTTCCGCCTACCTTGTTTTATGGTCTTAATGTTGAAGCTGTTTCTCTGGCCCTGTTTTAAAAAGTATTTAACTTTGATTGTTTAAAATTGTTTTTATATTGTTTGATGTTTTATTGTTGGAAGCCGCCCCGAGCTGTGCACAGGAGGGGCGGGGTACAAATGTCTTAAATAAATAAATAAATATGCCCAACATCTACACACCCTCCAACAGTGGCTGGCTCGAGATTACACTCCCACCGTCCACCCTCTAATATGCAGATTTCCATTCCGCCCGAGGTCACCCTCGACCTACTCTGGCAGACCACCGATGCTTCCCTGACTGGTTGGGGAGCCCACATGGACCACCTACAGGTGAGCGGCCTATGGTCCCCTCAGGAGCGAAAGCTCCATATCAGCATGCTCGAGCTCAGTAAGAAATGTCCTCATCATTACCGACAATTCCACTGCCATGTGGTACATAAACAGGGAGGAGCACACTCCACTCGCCTGTCCGTAGAAGCCCAAAGCATCTGGTTCTGAAACATCAAACAGGGCATTCACATTCACGCCATCCACCTCGCTGTCCAGGACAACGCGATCGCCGATCAGCTCAGCCGCCGTACCGCAGACCACCACGAGTGGACCCTCTGAAACTCAGTACTCCGTGACATTTGCAGCAAATGGGGAACACCCACCATAGATCTATTCGCTACGCAAGACAACGCCAAATTCCCCAGGTTCTGCAGTCGAGCAGGGGTGGAACCAGGATCAATATCAGATGCCTTCATGATATCCTGGAATGGGGACTTCCTATATGTCTTTCCCCCTCTCCCTCTGATGTACAGGGTCCTCTGCAAGGCATGGGCCGATCAGGCCCATATGATCCTGATCACACCCTTCTGGCCCAGGCAACCCTGGTTCCAGACGCTCCAGGAGATGGCCAACGTTGTCTTTCACCTCCCGCTCCTACCCCACCTATTATCCCGTCAACACAGGACCATATTCCACCATGACCCTGCAACGCTCCACCTCTGCACCTGGCTGATAGGTCCATCATCCAGGGTGCCCCCCGCAACATTGCAGACATTCTCCTGAATTCTAGACACGCCTCCACGCGAACATGCTATGCTGCCAAATGGAACCAATTTACCATTTGGTGTACCTCTCGATCCACCCCTCTGGCTCATCTCCACATGTTTCACATATTCGAATATCTTATACATCCACATGACTCTGGCTTATCAACCCAATCTCTGAGGGTCCAACTAGCAGCGCTGTCATCTCGCCTACAGCCTGAGAACGGGAGCATCTTATTCTCCCACCCTCCCATGAAGTCATTCTGGAAGGGTATTATGAACACCTTTCCTCCTAACACCCACCTGGCCCCCCAGTGGGACCTTAATCTCGTCCTTGCCAAACGGATGGACCCTCCCTTCGAACCAATGACCACTTGCTCCATGGAGAACATCTCCATCAAAACAGCATTCCTCCTGGCAATAACTTCTGCCAGAAGAGTTAGTGAACTGACCACCCTTAGGGCTTCCCCACCTCACATACGATTCTACAAGGACAAGGTAGACCTGCGTACTGACCCTGCTTTCATACCGAAGGTGGTATCTCCTTTCCACCTCAACCAAACCATATCCCTACCGGTGTTTTTCCCAAGGCCACATGCATCTCGTGCTGATCAGATACTCCATCTTTTAGATGTCAAACGTGCCCTATCGTACTACCTAGACAGGACCAAACGCATCAGAGCCTCAGATGCCCTCTTTGTCACATATGGTAGCCAAAGAATTGGTGTCAAGATCACCTCACAGAGACTCTCCAAATGGATCCTCCTCTGCATCCAAAAGGCCTATGACCTAGCAGGAAAGTCTCCACCTGTCTCTGTGCTCACTCCACCAGAGCCATGGCTTCTTCCCTCGCAAACCTGCATGGTGTTCCCATCCAGCACATATGCAAGGCTGCAACTTGGTCTTCAATCCATACGTTCACGAGACACTACTCGCTGGACCTCGCAGCCAGGGCAGATGCTTCTGTGGACAGAGCAGTTCTACATTCTTTGTTTGACTGATATCCTCGCCTTCACCCTCCTTGAGGTAGGTGATGATAACTGTTACTCACTCTCCCATTAGTAAGAATCACGGAGATCATCGAAGAAGGAATAGAGGTTACTTACCAGTAACTCTGTTCTTCAAGAGAGCTCCACGAATTCTCACGTCCCGCCCGCCTTCCCCTCGTTCTCGGATACACCACTAGTTGGTTGTTCCGCAACAGGATTGGAAGGAACTGAGGCGGCGAGGGCTCCTCCCCTTTTTTATCCGGTCCTGCTCTTGTGTGATCTGGAGCCCGCGCTTTCTTCAGGACGGGAGGGGGGAAGGGAGGGACGGAGCCCTCACCTTGTTCTACTCTTTTCCAGGCTCTACTCTGCCTGGAGACTGCTAACTAGGAGGTTTCTGGTGCCTGCAAAGCAGGAAGTAGATCCCATTAGTGAGAATTCGCGGAGCTCTCTCGAAGAACAGAGTTACTGGTAAGTAACCTCTATCAGCTTTGCCCATAAATGCCTACATGGAGAGAGAGTATTTTTGTATGTTGTAAAATAAACTACTGTATTTTCCACTTACTTTATTTTCCTTCATGCCTTAGGATTTTTTTAGAATTAAAAGCAACAACCTTATGATTCCCCCTTGCAAGAAAGTAACGTATGCAAGAGGATCACATTACACCAGTGCTCTGGGTTCGGCACTGGCTGCCTATAGTGTTCCGGGCCTGATTCAAGGTGCTGGTGTTGACTTCTAAAACCCTATATGGCCTGGGCCCCTCCTACCTGGAGACCACCTCACTCCCCGGGCCCTGGAACAATCTCTGTGATCCGCTGGGGACACCTTCTTGGAGATCCCCTGGGTAAACCGGGTGGGCCACGATGACGCGGGTGTTCTCAGTGGTTCTCTCCCCTGCACAAAAAAAGGACTCTCTTCATATCAGTTAGAAAAATTATAATAGAGGTCTGCTAACAAAGTCATGTTTACTTACCTAGGATTGTTGTCAGCATAACTCTGCTCCCAGTGTGGTCATCAGAATTTTTCTTTCCATGCATCCAAAAAAAAAAAAAAAAGCATATTTACGTTCTTGAAAATGATTCACTTGAGGGTAAGACAGTGGAGTGGGAATTGGAAGATCTGGCTTCAACGTCTAACTTTGCCACGGACTTCCTGTGTGACCTGGACTATGCCTCCTGTAAAATGGGAGTAATCGTGATTTTTCCTTACCTTTTGTAAATTCTGATATAAGCCTTTTACCTTTTTGTAAGTATGGGGACTACTTCTTGCAATGTATATTTGCAGCAACTAGCTAAAGGGGACCCGGAGTTTGAGTTGGGTACAGGACTTATACTAATAGTTGAGTGAGAAATTACATCTTTTTTGTTTAAAATCTCTATTTTCTTCCCATCCCCTTTTCATCAACTGGTAATGACTGAAGATAGTGTTGAGGGAGGTAAGCACCAGAACTTTGGATCTAAACACTACTGTGGGAGAAATTCAGTTATGGATGCATCTTTTGGGCTTCAGCCCATTTCTGGTACTTACAATTTAAACAGCGTCATGTGTGATGTTCTGCATTCATTGTAGATGCTATCGGGTATCTTTAGCTTCAAAGCTTTCATCATCCCATATAAAGTAAGCAATTATGATGAACAGAAGTGGCATTCCCTTTCAGCCTCCAGGTATTCCTAACATGTTCAATCAGCTGTCGGAGGACAGGTTTTTTGCCTTTAATATGGATTCAGTTGGCATGATCACAGCAAACTGACTCCAACGTGAGACATGGCTACACCTTTTCTCAGGCACCTCCGTAGGGGAAACTTTATCTTGTTTCTGGGGTTAGTACATAACTCTGGCGCCACTGAACACAAAAATAACATGATAAATCATACTTCTGCCGTGTAATTGTTGATATTAGTTGGAATAACACATCTCTTACTATCTGGGGATTTGGGGACACATTATATTATTATTATTATTATTGCCCCTAGGGCTTACAATCTGAGAGACAGGAGCTGGGGGAGAGACTTAGGAAGGGGAACAGAGGGAGAGACAAGGGGTCTAACATTCATGAAGATGCGAGGTCTCAAGTGCACGTGCTTGGCTTGGTTACAATGAGAATGACAGCAGGCAGGTCCATGTTGCAAGGAAAAGGGTAAACAGATCGTAGGTATAGGAATAGTGGCTCAGCAGGATAAAGACTCAGACAGAGCAGAGCGAAAGAGGTGAGTTTTAAGGAGAGATTTGAAGATATGAAGGGAGGGGGCAAGGCGGATGTGGACAGGGAGGGAGTTCCAGGCATGGGGGGCAGCAAGTGAGAAGGGATGAAGGCGCTTAGGGGAGCAGGGAAGGTGTGGAAGGGTGAGAGAAGGGACAGAGGAGGAGCGAAGTGCATGGGCTGGAGTATGGAGCGTGATAAGTGCAGAGAGGTAGCAGGGAGCGAGGTTGTGAAGAGCTTTATAGGTGAAGACTAGGAGCTTGTGCAGGATTCGTTCAGGAAGGGGAAGCCAGTGAAGCGAAGAGAGGAGGGGCTGCACATGGTCGAAGCGACTGGCGAGGTAGATGACCCTGGCAGCAGAGTTTTGGACAGAGATGAGGGGAGAAAGGTGAGACCGGGGAAGGCCAGTGAGAAGGAGGTTACAGTAATCGAGGCGAGAGATGACCAGAGCATGAACAAGAGTTTTGGCAGACGAGACAGAGAGAAAAGGGCGAATCTTAGCAATGTTATGGAGGGAGAAGCGACAGGGATTATGGAAAGTAAAGTGTTAGGGGAGGCTTAGCTTTCCAGCCATTATATCACTCAGTTGGATTTGCCTAGTTGACACCCATAAAAATACCTCTGTCTAATCCTTTTGAACCTTTAATGAGCTCATTATGTTTTTGGCACTTTTTAAATGCTATTTCCAGCAAAGATATTTCTGCAAATCCAACTGCTGATTGAAATTGGGAGATTAACATTAAAACAGAACATATTTAACCTGTTGAAGATTACAGATTTTCATAGCAAGACCAGTTAAGCATTCTCTCTAATCTGGACTGATTAAGACACTACAACCTCTCCTGAACTGAACAGAAGAAGATACCTAGGGTGCTTTTAAACGAGCAGCGCAAAAACCGTCTCGCTACCTGCCATCTCACTACCATGACAGCAGCTCGCTGATGCGGATTTGAGGGGGAAGGATTGCAGGGCCGGTCTGACACGGGAAAGACGCGACTGCAAACCGCATGAAGCATTTAGACGAGAACAAAGTAAGGCGGCTGATTAAAGGATCAGCTGCGGTTTTTGTCTCATCTAAAAATGCCCCTAGTTGCTACAGGTAGTACCTGAGGCAGGCTATGTTGAGTCTTTAGCATCTACTTCCATAATAAAGCTAGTAAATAATATTATGGGATGCTGTGAAAAAGAGTTTACGGACTTCCATGACTAATGAAGGGAGCTGCTTTTGCAAACGTGGGACAGTCTTATCATCCTTGTAGGTATTAGAAAACTAACTGAAGTGACAGGTCACAGGAGCGACAATGCAGAGACAGGCACAGAAAATCAGTTTCCTAAACCACAGCAATATACTTCATTTAAGACACCGTTCCCCCCCCTTCTTTCACCTCCTTGACAGTGAGTTTGCACTGCTTAGCACAATCTCCTGAGCTATCACTATAGGCTTAATCCTATAATCCCTTAGTTAACCCGTAGCTACCCAGCTCAGCCCCACAATTCTTACACATCCCCATTTCTTTCACCTTGTTCTTGGCAGTTCCAAGGCCCCTGCTTTTCTATGGCTGTACTTACTCTCTTGTACAGGCTATAAATCCCTTTCCTCTCCGTTTTCCCTTTCAAAAAATGTGTGAGGTTTTGTGGGTTTGTTTTTTGTTTGTTGTTTTAATACATCTATTGTACCTCCTCCCCTGAGTTACTCATGTTAGTACATTCTTGGAGTCAGTGATCGCAGGATTCTGGACTAGTAATGAAATGGGAGCTGTTGTCTAGTAGGGGGATGGCACGGAGGGAAATGGAAAATTCCACTCTGTGCCTGCCTTGGAAAGGAGTTGTTCTCAAAATAATTCACAGAAAGGATTCTTCCTGATGATGGATAGGGAACTGAGGGGGAGGTGGCAGGGAGTCAAAGGCACAGAGAATTATTTTTTAATTACTTTTTCCTGGCAAGATAGAATAATTGACATTGTACTCTCCTGCTCAGTGCTTGCTACAGGGACATCATCGCTTGTGGTCTGGGGCAATGCCAGAGTTGTCCGATGCCTGTAACAGCAGTATCTTCTATCACCTCCCATTTCAGCTGAGGTGTAACAAGAAATTAGTAGGGCTGAAACCAGAATGAAATTCCTTCTCACGAGAATCTTGAGAATTTCAAAAATACCCCAAAAGTGCACAAAATGGCCATGCATGCGCAAAACAGACCTAGCTGCCATTTTTGTGTACGCGCAGACCATTTTGAGGCTATTTTGAAATTCTCGAGATGAGAAGATCTCGAGATTTTCGAGAAGGGTAAAATCTTGTTTCAGCCTTAGAAATTAGGTAAGAAGACAGGCAGGGAAAGGGACAGTAACCTCATCCGTTCCCAGGCCAGGCAGCACCAAACAGGCAACCTCTTTCACAAGCTGCCCAGCCAGGTCTGTGGTATGGACAGGGCTGGCCAGATACCCACTGCTGCTGCCGCTAACAGCTTTTCTGTGCTTGGCTAAAAAAGCAGGAACTGCCAGAAGGCTGGACGCTCTAAGCACCCAATGCCGGAGCAGGGTTTCCCCCTATTCAGGGTTGAGTGTGCCTACCCATCCTCCCCTTTTCCCCATTCCTGAAAGTGGAGGAGACCAAATTTAAACCCCTCTTCAGTCCTGTTTCCCTTTCCTGCTCCCTCGCAGGCTTCTCAAGCGCTGTCCTCTATGTCATTCCCTATGTACCCAGCTGAGCGCTGCCCTGTTCAGGGTTCTAGCTGTGGAAAGCCCCAGACTTTGAGCAGAACATTGCCAGAAGTGCGCTGTGTGCAGATCTGTATTCTCAAGCCAACACATTTAAGCTTTGCCTTCTGAAATGAGACATCAAATTCCATACGTAAGCACCCAAGGAGGTGGCCTGCTTCTTCAAATGGGTTGACTGATAGCAGTATCTCCTCCCGGTGGGGACACATCTGGCCCCGGGCCTTCCGTAAGAACTGCAAAACCTGGCTGTGCCATCAGGCGCTTGGCAAGGGAGAGGGGTAGGGTTGGGTGGCGTTGGGGATGGGGTATGGGGTGTTTTGGGTTTTTATGATTAATTATGTTTTATAATGTTTTAAATTGTTTTATATTTTTATATACTGTTAGCAGCTGCTCTGGGTCGCCTGTGGCGGGAAGAGCGGGATACAAATTTTGTTAATAAATATAATAAAGTCTATTCAAAATTCAGCTGTGAGCCTCGCCTTCGTTGCACACAGTTACAACCATGTGACCCCTCTCCTCTAGTCACTACACTGGCTCCCCATCCACTTCTGCATACAATTCACACTTTTTCTACTCACAAGTGTCTTCACTTTGCAGCTGCTCAGTGCCTCTCCTCTCTTATCCCCTCTTACACCTCTACTCGTGACCTCAGTGCATTGGGAAAGATGCTCTTATCTGTGCCCTTCTCCATTGCCAACTCCCAATTCCACGCTTTCCACCTTAATGCACCATATGCTTGAAAAAAAAATCCAGAGACAGTGTGTCAGACCACCTTCCTGTCCATTCAAGTCCCACCTTATGGCCCATTTCTTTGAGATCGCTTTTAGATCATGAACTCAGACCCTATACATAGCATAGCCTTGTGGATTTCAACCATTGTAACTGAAATAACTAAACTTACTGAATACGTGCACTCTGTAGCTCATTATTCATAGGAAGACTCTTTATTTGTAGTTGTCTATGTCTTTGTGTCTTGATTAGATTGTAAGCTCCATGGAGCAGGGACTGTCTTTATGTTGTATGTATCTGTACAGCGCTGCGTACGACTTGTATTGTTATAGAAATTAGTAGTAGTAGTATCTGGTTAACTGACATCAAGCCAAGGGTGGGGAGTCTTTTCCCTCCCTGGGGCCACTTTGAACATTCATACAAGGGTAGTGGTGCTTAAAAGGTGCACCCAAGAAGAGGAGGGTCCAGATCATGGATCTTTGCCAGGGATCTGTCCTCCATCCTTGTGTGCATGTCCTCATCTCTCCACCCTCATCCTGAGTTTATTTTTTCAGGGCTGGGGAATAGGAACTGGATCCAGGGGCCAGATCTAGGAACTGGAAAAGGGGGCAGCATAAAAACTAGCCGCAGTCCACATTGGCCTGAGTTTCTCCACCCCTGACCTTTAAGGCAACCAGACCACTTCCTACCTACTATAGTACTTGTGGCCCTTACGTGCCATGGGTAATAAAAAGAGAGTATGGATCAAAACATTCCCAAAGTGGATGGGCTCAGTTTCTGGTTCAGGCTCATTACAAATACCACTCCCCCCCCCCCCCCCCCCCCCCTTTCTTTTTTTTCTTATTGCTCTTTGAGCTAGGGTTTAGCTGTGAAAACATAACAAGTGGTCATCAAATGATGATTAGTGGTAAGAACTAGCCAGCCTTTTAGACTACTTCTACCTAACGCCTTTTTGTATTTAGGAGTCTTCATGAGAAACAGAAACTGACAAGCAAAGCCAGAGGCTAGGATGTAAGCTTTATGACTCTCGCTTTATAATTAGCACAAGTTGTTGCTACACCTTGAGTAAGAATACAGGAAAAAACAACCTGTGGAAAAACACCACAAACCAGTGTAGTCTGTCCTGGGCTATGAGTGTAGAGACAGTAAGGTTGTCGTGTTGGTCCCATATATAGGCAATAGAGACAAGGTAGTACAGTGATCTCTTTTATTGGACCAACTACAGTTGTTGGGGGGTATGCGAGCTTTCAAACCTCACAGGGTCCTTCATCAGGCAAGACAGGAATTAGAACTGGAGACTGAACAAAGCAGGGAGGTATATCACTGCTACATCACAGGTCTATGAAGTCAGTCTTATTTGAGAATGTTTAACAGTATTTTTCCTTTTACACTCCATCCATTTGTTCAATTCATCTGATTTATTTTGTTAATCAAAAATATAATCCCTTTGGGGCAGGGACCATAGTTGTTAATTTAATAGATCCCAATCTCTGATTAGTTATTCTACTGAAACTACATAGTGAAACTTCATTAACTACATTATTTTAAAAATTAATAATTCAAAGTTATGAGTTATTCAGAGTCATTATTAACAGCTTTTATTTTAATTTTTTTTAAAAAATAAATAATCATGTGAGTAGTTCATGTTCCAGGCAAATTTTAAAGTGAGTTGATCCTTCTGAGGTGTCGTAACATCTATAAGAGTGCCAGCCATTAGTTATTATTTCAATATAATCTTTCCAATGAGATAAGAACATATGTGCCATACTCGGTCAGGCCAATGGTCCATTGAGCCCAGCACCTGTCTCTGTCAATGGCCAATCTCGGTGGCTTGAAGTACCCAACAGGTCACTATGGGGCAATCCATTCCCTGCTGTTNACCCCCCCCCCCCCCCCCCCCAATGCATATTCTGGCTGCGGGAGGGAATACACAGCCAGGATACGTGCCGGGTGCCGCTGGTCTGAAAGCCCCTTCCCCCCGGCATGGTTTTGCTGGCAAACATCTGCAGCGATACAGAGCAGGAAATCCTGCTCTGTATCTCTGCAGGTGTTTGCCGGCAAAACTGCATGGAGGGGCTTTCAGACCGGTGGCACCTCGTGCATATCCTGGCTGTGTATTCCCTCCCGCAGCCAAAATATGCACTGGGGAGGGGGCGGAGATCTGAAAGTGGCCTAAGAAATTACATTCCCCAAACCTACCTGGCTAATAGCTGCTAATAGACCCATCCTCCAGAAACTGTCCAATCCTTTCTTAAACCCAGCTATACTACTGGCCTTGACCATGTCTTCTGGCAACAAATTCCACAACTTAATTGTGTGCTGAGTGAAAAAATACTTTATTTGCTTTAAATGTGCTACCTGATAATTTCAGGGAGTGTCCCCTAGTCCTCGCTGTCGTTATCTATGCATTTGTCACCTTGAGGTTGGACTACTGTAATGCACTCTATGTGGGGCTGCCCATGGTGATGGTCCGGAGGCTGCATCTGGTGCAGAATGCGGCGGCCCATCTGCTTACTTGGATGGGCTGCCAGGAACCTGTGCTCTGGGCTCTGCATCGGATCTTCCAGGCTCAATTCAAGGTGCTGGTTTTGACCTATAAAGTCATAAATGGCCTGGGCCCTAGTTACTTGAAGGATCACTTCATTCCCTGAGCAGGTCTTGCAGTCGTCAGGCGGTACCCTCCTGGAAGTTCCGCAGTATCGGCAGATAGTGACCAATGGGGGTGTTCTTGGCAGCTGCTCCAGCTGCTTGGAATTCACTCCTGGTGAGCGTCTGCCTCAGCCCAGATCTCCTCACTTTCTGGCATCAATGTAAAACCTGGCTCTTCTACTAGGTGTTTGGGGGGCAGAATATATAGGAGTTATGGGATGGGTGGGATGCTTTCTTCAGCATATTTTATTTTGGTTTTTACTATTTGAAGGGATCGTTTTTAAATTAAGTTCAAAGTTTATTTGGCACTGAGCTCTCGCCATGAAGCTACAAATGAAGATTGACATAGTCTTACATAAAATATTAAATTCCAGTACAAATAACATGAATAAAAACTACCAAAAATAAGCAACTAGCTTGTCTCAATACTCATACTGGTAGCATATGATAAATATAGTGCAAATAATAATATAGTCAGCATTGGATATAAATTTCTCCAAGTTGCCACTTTGGAAGCAAAAACTGCCAAACTCGTAATGACATCAGTACCCCGGTGTTGGCAGAGCCATATTAATTTCTCCTTCTTCGAAAAGAAAGGAACTTTGACTACAATAGGTTCAAGAAAGGCATCTCTGATATCAGCAAAATATGGACATTCCATCACATAATGGGTGAGATCTTCTATCATGCCCATCCCACAGGGGCAGATTCTTCTTTCCCTAGGGATCCCAAGCCTACGGCAAGACATCATAGCAGAGTTCATTTGTTCTAGCCATAATCTCGTTAAATGAATCTGGAAGCTACACTTTAGATAGCAGATAAGTACCTGGCAATGCCTCCCTCTGACTTCCAGTGTATCTACAGGGGGGCAATACGACTAACCCTAATGATGGCAAAGTCTTCCTGCAGAGCTTATATCACTTAGTCTTTGGTAGAGCGATTCTTTCTCGGAAATAGAGAAGGAGCTAGTATCTCTATCAACCATATAACCGAACCCAGTTTTATTAAGAGTACTCTTAACAAATAGGAGCCAAGGCGATTGCATAGTATCTGGTCTCAGTAGGTCCTCCAAATAACAGATTTTAATAATACGAGATGGGCTACATGGTAGGAGCTTAAACCAATGTTTCAGAATTGTAATTGATTCCAACCCAGATTCTGCTCGTAAGTAGGAGCTGGTACTGAACCCGGCAAACCCAGCTATGCGCTCAGGAACTTTGGGGGAGGAATTTCCAGATCTATAATACCATTAATTAAGAACCCCCATATCTCTGTACCATAAACAATCTGGGCAATGACTTTGGCTTTATAAGCCTTAAGTGCCACCGAGATACCATACATATCATGAAATCTCCTTACTGCAAATGAAGATTGTATAACTTTCAGTTCTGATGCTATTAACTGGGCTTTGCAGTCATGGTTACTTGAGAAAAGAACTCCCAAATACTTATAAGATTTTACTACCTCGATCTTGTGTGCCAATAAACCATGAATGTTCTCTCCATCCCATTTTAATTTTAGTTTTATGGTGGTTGATAGTTAATCTGTTTGCTTCACATAGTTGATTAAATTTGGTCATGGCCCTTTAAAGGCTTATTAGTGTTCTCAACAAGATAATGGCATCATCTGCATACAATAATAGTCCAATATGAGAGGCTAAGATCTTAGGGGGGTGAAAATTCATACTTTGTATCTCCATAATCAAATCATTTACGTATAGATTAAATAGCAAAGGCACCAATGTACAACCTTGGTGAACCCCCTAGTTTGTTGGGAAATGGGGGTCATTTCCCCTGCCCCTTCATACCGAACACATGCCCAGCTGTCTTTGTAATACAGAATCAAGAGCCTCAATAAGTGTGGATTAATTGCCAACGAATGTAATTTAAACCACAAGCAATTTCTGTCAATCGTATCAAAAGCTGATGACAGATCAATGAAGGCCACAAAAAACTGGGACTTCATTACCTTCGTTTTTAAATGGTTGTTATACTGTTGTTATACTGTATTGTATTTTATTGTGAATTTATTATTTTATGATGTGAGCTGTCCCAAGCTGCCAGAGGCAGGAGGGGTGAGGTATAAATTTATTAAATAAATGAATAAATAAATTTGACAGGGTAAATAACGGTTCCCTATTTACTCGTTCCACACCACTCATTATTTTATAAATGTCTGTCATATCCCCTCTCTTCTCCAAGCTGAAGAGACCCAACCTGTCCAGATCAATAGGAGTTTTTCTCCTTACTTGTATCTACATAACCATGAACCTGTTTGGACTTCTGACTTAACCACTGAGTGTTTGTGCTCTGGTAGACTTGCTTAGGATCCCTTTTAACTACCATATTTAAAATGAATGGAATTTAATGGAATGAAATGTATTCCAATTAAAACAAGGGGAGGGGGTGTTCCTTCTGTTCTGTTCCCCCATCCTCTGTGTTTCTATGAGAGATTAGAGAGATGGGATGAAGCTGGGCCCTTCTCACTTCTCCCCCTTTTGCCTACTGTTACTCCAGTGTCCAAAGACAGGTTTATATACTTTGCACATGACTCACAAGGCACTTAAGCATGTGCTTAACTTCAAATATGTGACTGGTCTGTTGATTTGAAATCAAAGGGTTTACCTGCACTCTCAAAGCTAAGGACAGGGATTACGCAGTACCTTATTGAATTGGGTGTTTATCCCGTTCTGGTAGGGATTGGGAAGTATATGAACAGATGCCTACACATGACCCCCACTTGCGAAGCTGTGATGCTTCTTCCCATCTCCCCTTCCCTCGCTGGGTGACTTTTGATCAGGCTTAGGAGCAGCAGAAATTACTATAATCTTTGTTGTACTTTTGCAAGGAGCCAAAAGAAGAGCCCACCCACCAACGTTCTTGACTGGTCAGCAGATGCAACATCTTTCACGTTAAGACAGCAAAATCCGTCCCACCAAGCAATGGCAGAATGTGGGGGGACACTTTTTGGAAGCTCTTCATACCACATTCCCAGTCACACTTGTGAGAGAAGGGGCCCTTCAAGATTTTCTTTCAAGAGCTAGATTTCAAGGCACTAATCTTGGAGGCATAGATCAAGCAGCAGCATAAACACCAAAGTGGGGGGAGGAATATCTCATGAATGCTTGGTGAGCAGACAAATGTATCCTGAGAGCACTCCATGCACACAGCAAGTTCACTGTAATTGCTAATTTACTTCTTAGCTGACACTGAAAGCCTGTATCCTTATCAATCCCAGTCAAGGATGCTAAGCAAGCACTATCATCGTACTATAGAAGAGCCATTCGTATGTGAAGGTACTGATGGAGATGCATTCAGTAGAACTGGGGCTGCTTAAAATCCTCCCAAAGCACAGATGGAATTCAGAGGCTCCAACCCTACAGCTATTTTTCTCTTTATTTGTTCTATTGAATTTCAGAAGTGCTTGCTTCCCAGCCCCAGCTGTGGCCTGGCTTGATTCTGGTAGGGTTTTGAAAGGGAGTAATGGAAAATTTTAATTGCTACTTTTATGTGACAAACAAACTTACTTGGCAGCACACGCAAAACGTACTTGCAGTTTACATGCTGGTTATTTTGCCAGTAACCACAGAGACATGGGAAACAATTAAATTTTTCATGTAAATTTGATGTAAATACACACAGTGGTTTCTTGGTTTACTTCCCCACGGTAATTTATTCTTCTACCAAGCAGGAAATTATGGGGGCACAAAAGGTGGCTTTTCACATTTATTTTTGATAAGGAAAGGGAGAGGACTTGTATATCTTCATCCTCTTGGACATAATTTTAGCCTTGGAAAGACCCTGAGAGCTCAGAGAACATGTGAGCAGCGAATATGTTTAAGGTCTGGAATGTTGAATATAATATATGCTCTACTGTGAGCTCTGTCAATCTATCCTCAGTCAAAATCTTGAGACTTGGCAAAAGAAGTCTAAGTGGTGAGTGCTCAGACTGGAATCTTCTGTTTTTCTGCCCTCACTGCGATAACTCTATGTTCCACCATTCACGCGCACACACGCACATCTGCTTTTGCAAACAACGCCTGATCCTTACTTCGTTCTGCCTCTCTGTCCGTCCTCAGAGAAGGAGAGTCTTTTACAGAATGTGTGCAAAGCAACTTGCATTTTATACCCCCAAAACATAAATTAAATTATTTAAAATGACTTCTACCGGGTCAGCTTATTGATGTGAGCACAGGGCCAATGAGCAAAGTTAAAATGAATTCCAACGTTTTGAACTATTTTGAATAGAAGGAAACTATATTGATGCATCTGTCCAGCTCTAATTTTCACAAGGAGCTCTGAAGTCTGGTCCTTGTATAAATCGGCATAACTTCACCAACGTGAATGAAGTCACAATTTTGTACAGGGCTGGCCTTAGAATCTGCAGGGTCCAGAGCAAAGCTGGTGAATCCTCCCTTCCCCTGTGCCCCCACCCTCTCCAGGGGCACCTTCCGTGGGGCCCTAGAGGCGATCATATTTGGTGCCCCAGTACTCTACCCTGGTGAAAAAGGATGACTGTGGAATCCCTGAAGAGAGGAAATAGCTGTTGCCCTGTCAAAAGGTCTTTGTACCCCAGCTGTCCTGGTGCTTGCATGGATAAGGAATTGACCAGTGAAGAGAACTTGATTGCTGGAAATATTTGTCAGGTTGACCATCTCCCACAAGGTCCCAATGAAAGTGGGGATGAGGAAAGCTTTTGTTTTCATTCAAAAGGGATGGGGCAGTGGGACTGTACTTGCAAGAGGACAAATCTTGGAGGAGTTCTGGTCATCAGTGATGGAGTGGAGCTAGTGCGTACTTGTCTCTGCTACCTTGTGACTGATGCTGGTCAAGCAAAGTTTTGAATGGAGATGTCCCTGTGATGCTGACAAATGCAAGGAGAGACTTATGCGGAAGCAATATGCTCAGTATACATGGTGGTAGCTGTATTTTTTATTTGAACAAGTACAAGGAAAATCCTCTGTGCTTGTCAGCTGGGTTTATTAATGCATGCTGATTTATGATGATAGAGGCAGGCATCATCTTAACTGTAAAATTATTCTCTGGAGAAATCTGAGATAGCTTGGTGAATTAATAGGTTCTACACAGATTAATTATACAGAATTACATTTAATTAGAAAGAAAGCATTTCTGCAGAGCAATCCTCAAACCTGGGAGCCTGCAGGTTCCCAGCTGGGTCTCTCTGGAACTGCAGGGGCCTGGTAATACACTTCAGAATTCTAAACTGAGGCAGAATTTGGGCTTCGGTATGAACAGTGTACAATGATAATCTGCGGTTAAGAGAGAAAGTTGACCTCTGCTGCCTGAATGCTTCTCTCCCATCCCACTCCTATGACCAACACCCTTAATATCAATTATACTAAGGTGGGGTAGGGGTTTAAAACTGTTGAGTTTGTTGCTGGGTATGTTTTGGTTTTTTCTCTCCAAAGAAAGAAGATTCTTTGAAATAAAACTGGCTGCTAGACAAATCCAGTTGGATCAGGACACAGCAACCAGATAACAATCTCCAGCTTTTTATCTGAATGTCCTGAGCCCAAAAAAATCAACTTAGAACTAATTAAAGGTATGTGACAAAGACCCCACTGTCCGGTTCTCTCTGGTTCTTATCAATGCATGTAACGATGGCTGACATACTTTAGTTTTGTTTGTTTTGCTCCAAGTAGCTAGTTGTACATTGTTGGGACTTGACTTTCTGTCACTATTCTGGTATGATGATGCTCTGATTAACTCTGCTATTTTCTTTTAATTTGGTGCCCTGGGCTGTTGTTTTTAAGATCGCTTCTGAGCATGTGATGAAGCTGTTTGGACGCAGCAGGCAGCGTGTATGGTAGGTGCAGGAGGCAGAATGCAGTGACAGGCTGCTATTTGATACTATGACTCTGGTACTCTGGCATTTGAGTTGATCATTAAGTTGTTTTGGTTTAGGCAATGCAGAGAAATACCAGAGTGTTTTTCCTTATTGTCAGTTGAGATGTTTATCGAGTTGTTGCTTTGTGTGCTGGAAAGTTCTGTTTCCCAAGGCTTGCCTGGAAACCCTACACAGTTGAAATTCTAATACATTGAGAGAGAGTCTAGTCCAGTGAACAGAGCACAGGTTTCCCCCCTTGCTCATGACTTTCACATCTCACCTACAACCCTACCTCTTCTGTCAGGCTTTCCCTAGCTCCTCCCCCTCATTGACTGCTCACTGGTGCTGTTCTGTTTACCATTATATCTTTCAGGATTCCCCCACCTTCCTTTGTAACTAAACTAAGTACATGCACTTGCAACTTCTCAACGTCTTGAACGTATTCCTGTCTCTCCCTGTGGTCCCCTCCCTCTTGCCCATCCTAGATTGTAAGCTTCTTGGGGCAGGGACCCGTCTCTAATCACAACTGATCAACGTCAGGCACATTGTTGATGCTATTTACTTATTATTATTAATTGTTTATTGAACACCAACAGGGTAACTGCCACTGAACCATTAGAGACGGGTTCCTGACTCAAGAAATTTCAGTGCCATTCCTGGATGTACTGATCTTCTTTGTGACCTAGAGGAAGTCACTTCTTTTTTGTCACCTCTGTTTATGAGGTACCCAGGGTACCATCTCAGCCTATGTCTTCTTTCTCAGTGCCTGGGGCCCAAATCTCAGGCGGAGCCAAGCCGCTGTATGTTACAACAATAACAGATGCTCTTATCCGCTAGGGGTGTGCACCAGGTCCCCATGTCACTTTCGTTATTCAAAAATGTCATTATCATTATTAATGACAATGTTGCTTTTGTTATTATTTTTGGTATCGGTATTGATATCACTGTTGATATCTGTATCAATATTCATTATCGTTATTGATATCGGTACCATTTCAAACAAAGATTTTATTTTTTGTATCATTATCATTTTTGATTCCTGTGCATAACTAATATTTATCTAAATCTAAGGGAGACGGGAAGGGGAAAGGAGAACTATTATCTAATCAATTATCTATATAACTATTCTAATCTAATCTATATGTCTATAATATATATTATATCTTCTAATCTATACTATCTATATATAATGTTCAGAGGGGAGAAGGGCAGGGAAAGGGAGAAGGTAAAATGTAGGGTATGAGAAAGGAAAGGTATTGGTGGGAATACCTAATAAATAATACAGTGAGGGCTAGGGAGGATTTTTTATGTGCAAGCACCACAGTTCTATAAACGCAACCTGACAAGCAGAGCTCTCACACAACGGAGAGCAAAAGCCTGGCCCTCCCATTATAAAGGGTTGCAGTGCCCTCCCCCAGAGCTCCCCTGATTGGTTATGGGAGGTAGCAGGCATTGAGCAATCAGAGTCCCATGAGACTGCTGGGGCCTGCTGGCACTGCTCATTAGCCAGCGATACATCCATCAGATACTGCTGAGCTGCTCGCCCCTCCCAACACAGGCACAGTTCAAGAGTTCAACCCTGTTAAGAGTCAGAGATGTCTGCTCCCTCCTCCCCTCGCTACATTTTCCCTCCAAAACCCAACTGCCACAACACTAATAATAATGATAACGACATTGTCATTTTTTTTTCTTATCGTTTTTGTTATAGTTTTTGTTATCGTTTTTAGTATTGTTTTTGGTACCATTTTTGATATCGATATCAGTATTGTCACCATTATTGGTATTCTTGGTTGTCGTTTTTTGTATTCTCGGTTGTCGTTTTCATTGTTGTTCTCGGTTTTCGTTGTCGTTATTGTAATAACGAAAATGAAAGCAACAATTTTTGTTATCATTATTTTAATAACAAAAATGGCATGCACATCCCTATTATTCGCATCCTTCTCCATTGCCAACTTCTGACTCAGTGCCTTTCACCTTGCTGCACTGTTTGAAAACCTCCAGTGAAGGAGAGCCCATCAGTGCCCTAGGCAGTCTGTCTCACTGTCTAACAGCTCTCACAGACACTGCTCTCCATGGTCTGAGGCTGCTGCTTGCCACATCCATCTGTATAACTGAGATTATGCAGGAGCCTCTGCTCAAAGAACTCCAGCTATAGGTATGTAACTTTCATTGTAACGGCGGGTCCCAAATTCAAGCGTGTAGCAACAGTTACAATGGCCAGTTAGACCAGTGGCTTTGAATCATTTATTTTTCATGGCTGTTTATACAAAGATTGAACACTGATGGTATTTGTCATGTACCATAGCTACCTTGTCTAAAATATGTTGGATCATATAATGTCAGCAACAGATGGGCTATAATGATAAGGTACATTTAAGAACTGCCCACTTGGATTATATGAATCCAAGGGGGGGGATGGAAGCAAGGGGGGGGTGCTCACAGGAGGCCAGTAAAAGGTCGCGGGACACTGCTCCCCCCCCCCTTAGTGGGGGCGGGGTCTGGGGAGGGGAATTACCAGGATCCTCCCTATATCCGCTGGGACAGCCGAGTAGAGCTTGGAGACAGCAGCACAAGCAAGGCTGGGGTGTTTGGCAGAGCTGGCAGAGCCTGTGGAGCAAGGGTCACCTCCTCCTCCCCCCCCTCCCCCCGGACATGGTAGGAGAGTGGAAGCAAGGGGGGGGGCCCACAGGAGGCCAGTAAAACAGGGGGCAGGGTCTGGGGAGGGGAATTACCAGGATCCTCCCTACATCAGCTGGGACAGCTGGAGGCCGTGCCAGGGACGCAGGCCGAAGGGGCAGCTGGGCCAGGAGGTTGGGGCAGAGGGGTCATTGGTTTGTCTGAATATAATATGGTTTGTTTACTGGTTAAGGTAAACAGGGACTCCCTCCCCCTCCCCCCCCCCCGGTGAGAGGGAGGACATTCCATGGTGGCAGCAGGTGATGGAAGAAAGAATTGTGCAGAGCCAACCCCCTGGTGTGAGCAAGAAGCGATATGGCGATGGGACCAGAAAGAACCTTTGAGGGGAATTTATGTTTAATTAATTATGTGTGATGAACTGTGATGGATCGGGATGGGTATTTAAGTGGTGGAATGAGCTGCTATATTGTATTGTTGTGTTCTGGGTCCCCTGTGTGGGATATAACCCAGTAATGTTAGTGGTTAATATATTATTGTGTTGTCCCTTGTGTGGGATATAACCCAGAAATGTTATTTTTTTGTTGTTGTGAGCCGCCTCGAGCTGACCTGAGGTCAGGAGAGTGTGGGATATAAATAAAAAGATGATGATGATGATTGATGATGAATATAGCATTCAGAGATGACATTCACTCAAAGAACAGAGCAGATTTGCAAGTTAAATAAATTGTTTATAATGTGCTGCAAAATACCATATCATGAATGGCAGTGGCCAAAACGTTATCAAAATGATAGGGAGGTCTGAAAGAATACCCCATGTGTATTTAAGGAATAACATGCTGTGGGTGTATGTGACAGGGATGATCAGGACTGAATTAAATTATTTCTCTTTAACTTCTGGCAAGGTCTTGGAGGCAAAGGAAAGTGAGGGGAAATGCATTATAGGGTCTGGCCTCATCCCAGTTGTCCCCCTTCTAGCCTTCCTGTTTTTACATATTCCCTAATTGCATTAGACTTCTCCAAAGAAGAAACTTTTAGAGATCATTTGTGCACCAACCAAATATGAACAATATTCTCTCTCTCTGCCAGAGTCACTTTCTTCCAGTGAACCGCCAGGCACATCTCTAACAGGCCAAGAGAAAGTTAAAAGAGAAAGTTTCCCCTGACCTTCTGGTTTCCCAAATCTGGAGATGATTAATTTATTCAGCTTTTGCTTTAGGGAGGGAATGTGATAAGATGTAGATTTCCACTGTAGTTCTGCCAAAGCTTCCTGATGGGAAAACGCACTCCACCCAGATCATCTCTGAAAGCAGAGTATTTTGGAAGGCAGACTGAATCTGCGTTCTAATAGAAGTAAACTTAATGGCATTTCATTTTGTTGGGAGATGAGCGGGTGCAACAAGGCCTAACAGGCAACAGTCACATGGGAGATCAAGTTACTCTGCTGAATTAAGAAATACTCATGCTCTTTTCGTGTCTACTATGAAGAAGCAGAAGCATGGGCAGAAGAATTTGCTTTGAGATCAGATTGGTCTGTTACGGCATTTCTAGTTTTCTTTCAAAGCTTAATTCATTATTTTGTAAAACATACTTGCTTTCTGTCTTGTTTGCTTTCTTCATAAGAAACAAATTATCAAGGAGTGCTGCGCCCACGCTTACAAAATCTTTTCACTATAGTATCTAACTTAACCAAGATGCTCAGAAGTGGTAAGGAACTGGGGCTCTTGTGGAGCTGGGGGTGGGAGCTGGTTGCACAGCACCACTGAACACTCTGGATGGAGTCGGGGGTATTTCCATGTTGGGCTTTCCTGTGCCAGTCAAGCACCACCCCTCTAGCCTTCTTACAGGCCTCTGGGCCCCAGTCCTGCATACACCCAGCTTCCTGATTGGCTGCCCACCAGCAGTGGCAACAGGAAGTTGAGTGGAACATTGGTTGCTTCCTATCCTGTTCCTTGCTCTGACTAACATCTGCCCTGAAACCCACTCTGGACCCTATCCACCTGGCCCTTATCCTGCCCCATTTCTGACTTGGACCCTGCCATACTTGACAGAAGTCTCCAGCAGGTACTCTCTAAATTGAGAGATAAGTTAGGGGCAAGGCCGGACTTATGGGCAGGCAACATAGGCACCTGCCTAGGGCATCAGATTTTGGGGAGGGTGGGGGCTTCTGCCTACCCGGTCACGGCATCCCCTCTGCATGCTGCTGCTGCAACCACATTGCCTTACCTGTGCCACCCACAACCTGGAGGGGGGACCCTGTCCATCCCCACCTGGAGAAGTCCCACTCTGCCCCTGAGCCCCCCGCAAAAACAGTTGGTGGTGATGCTGAGCATGGAGGAAGAGAGTCTGCTTTTGTGCTGGGTGCCACCACTCTATCCTTTCCTGCCTCAGGCGGCAGCCTGTGTACACACCAGAGCTCCGGGGGCAGTGGGGGGAGTGGATGGCAGACTGAGTTGCCTAGGAGTGCTAAAATCCTGAGTGAGGCATTGGAAAATGCTTTTTCAGCACTGACTTAAATGCATTATTTGCTGTCTAAGATTCCTCCTAGTCCCCCATTTGGTGAGTTTTATAAGATGCTGACATGAATGCTTTAATCACTTCTAGGATGGAGGAGTTGTAACATATTATGTGTTTGAAGTTTACAGTTTGTTCATGTCTGACATGGCTGTGGTGTAGTACAGCAAGCTGAGTACTGGGAGCCAAGACTCCTGAGTTCAGCTTTGCCACTGGTTTGCTGTGTTATCTTCAGCAAGTCACCTAATCTTCCTGTTTTGCTTTGCATAGATGTAGAATGAAAGCTATTACACTAGCTACCTATGTCTAGGAATGAGGTGAGTCATAATGTTTGTTAAGCCTATGCAATAACTCTATAGAGTATTTAAAATGTTACAATAAAGCAATTAGTTTTACTGTTAGAGGAACAGACTATTATTATTATTTATTATTGAAAATGAAACCTCAGTCTTGCTCTGTGGTCAAATTAATCCATAATTTTCCACCACAGAATTACTTGGCTCTGCATCTACTGTTGGAGGCAAGATGTTGAATTAGTTGGACCATTGGTCTGATTTTAACATAGCAATTCCTATGCAAGATTGAAACTGAACACTATGAATCAAAATAGCTTCTGTGAATACAATAGAACAGCGTGATATTACATGTTGAACTTTATGGTTTGAGCTGAAGAGATCCCTTGCCCAGTATGACTTGGCTTTGCTTTGCAATTGTGCACCCTTAGGTGAGTAACAGAGATCCTGAAGAATGCAAAAACAAAGAGAGGATTATTGAATTGTAAATAAAATAAACAGAGTGTCCCTAGAAAAATTTCCACACTTGCTGAGTGAATCAAGCAAGTCATGTTTCAGTAAAATATATAACTTGTTTTCTTGGAGGCCCCCTACCCCCCCCCNCCCCCCCGGAACCTAATTTATCTAGCACCAGTCTGGGGAAAGACCTAGCAGTGCCATTTTAGAGAAAGATCAGAAGTAAAAACTGGGGCAGATTAGATTAGATTAGATTTATTATTAAGACAGGCACAAGCCATAGCCATGTACAGACAAACAGACATCAAATATAAATTCGTACAAACTAAAACAAAAATATACCGACTGCAATCAGTCGGACAACTTAAAATTCAAAAACTGGTGTCTCCCCGTTGCAAGGGTCAGACATTTAATCACAGCTTTTGTGGTTTCCTGCTGGTCATCAGCAAGGAGGTAATTAATATAAAAGACATCAGATCTCCCTGGGAGGTTGTCAAAGATAGTCTGAAGAAACTCCAAACGTAAAGCGTCATACAGATGGCATCGCATGAACACATGTTCGCTGGTTTCTGCCTCCGTATGATCGAACGGACACAATCTAAGGTATAAGGGGACCTTAATCAACCAGCCCTCCCAGATTTGAGTAGGCAAGGCATTAAAGCATGCCGCCATAAAAAGCCACTTGCCCCTAGCTGAATAATCCCCACTAAGGTACGCAGCCAAGGCATCAATAGAAGGTGCAAGGCTCAAATATCCCCTGATATGGGCTGTAGCACCCACCTTAGCTCTTTCCTGTTGGCGAGTAATATCGCTCCATCGCAACTTAACCTCGGCTTTAGCCAAGAACAGATCTTTTGCTAGCAAATATTTATTAGAGAGTCCCATGGCATTAAGATGTGCCTCCACTTTGGCAAACCACGTACCTCGGAAGGAATCAGCTAAAAGATAAGGAAAAAGGCCCTTTTGGCGTGGATCCAGAACCTTAAACCATAATCTGTGGGCCAAGGCTCACGCACAACTAGACCAAGCTTATTACCCCAACTCAATATGCATTGCAGCAGTTGGTGTTCCTCCCGGTGCCCTAAGAAGAGACCTCAGGAACAATGACTAGACCTTGTCAATCCGTGCAGTACAAAAAGGCGCCCAAACTTCTGCTCCAAAAAGTAACTGAGTGGTGACCTTTGCATTAAAGGCCCGAAGGGCCATCTTGTAGGCCACTCTGCCAGAACAATGGAAAAACTTCAGGATAGCGAAGGCAGATCTCTTAGCCAATAGGGCCACCCTCTCCAGGTGGGCCTTCCAACTGCCCAAGTAGTGAAAGGTGACACCCAAATACCTGAAAGTCCATACCTGGTCAATCAGGGCTCCCTCCACACACCACATATGCCTATTCTGCCTCAAAGATTTGGCAAAAACCATTACTTTGGACTTTTCCACATTTAGGGTCAAATAATTTACCCTACAATACTCGGCAAACGCCCCTAGTTGCCTCCTTAAGCCAACTCAAGATTGGGACATTAAGACAAGATCATCGGCAAAAAGGAGACCACCTATAGAACGGAAAGCCAAGCGTGGCAGAAAAAACTGCGGTTGAACCATACAAGGAACCACGTAATTGAAAAAGATGTTAAAGAGGGTAGGAGTAAGTACGCACCCCTGTCTCACCCCTCTGCCCACTTGGACCTCCTCTGTAATATACCCTGATGAACCCAATTTAACTACCAATTTAGAGTCAGCATATAAGGTTTGTATAAGACCCAAGAGACGCTGATCCCCCACCACAGAAGCCAATTTAGACCAAAGAATGGCCCTATTAACACAATCAAAGGCCATCCGTAGGTCCAAAAAGACCGCATAGAACCTACGATTGAGGGACCTATACTTCTCAATGAGACCGAGTAATACAAAACAATGATCGCTAACTGACCTAGCCCTCTGGAACCCTGCGTGTTTGGGATATATAATGTTGGCTTCAGTTATACAAGCATCCAATTCCCTAACAAAAGCTTCGCATACAGTTTGCTAACTACGGAAAGCAAACTGATTGACCGATAGTTAGCTGGATTGTTGTGGGGGTCCTTTTTGTGTATTGCGGTCACCAAGGCACAGACCCAAACAGAAGGGACAGGGCCAACCCTATTGATAGCCAAAAACAATGCCACAAGAATAGGGATCCACCACTCCCTATAATGTTTTAAGAATTCCGCAGGTATAAGGTCCTGGCCTGGAGCCCAGTTATTCCCACAAGTATCAATGAGATCGCTCACTTCCAGGTCACTAACCTCAGGCCATAACGGAAAACTCTCTATAGTAATAACTGGTAAATCCTTCTCAACTGAGATCAGTGAAGAAGTATAGATGCCTGCAAAATAGCTAACCCAAACTTGGGAGGGAATAGGGGAAATGTATCTGCCAAGATACATCCTATTCCCTAGATCTAACAGTCTCCAGAACTGGCGTGAGTTTCCCATGTCAGCCACCTCTAGGATTAACCGCCACCTGTCCTTGTAGAAGGAATCTTTCTTTGCTAACTGGGGCAGAATATTTATTTATTTAAATTTCTACCCCACCCTTCCCCTAAGGCTTAGGGTGGCATACATAATTAAAAACACAAAATACATTAAAAAAACCATTTAAAAACTCACTCACCCCTAAACTCACCCACCCCAACCCCTATCCCAACCTGCCAAAAGCTTTGCTAAAAAAAAAAAAAAAAAAGATTCTTTGTTCCAGGTTATTCTCACCCCCATGAGACAGTCCAGTGCTACTATCTCCACCCACCTATGTGGGTTCATACCTGTCAGCGCTTTGCAGCTGGAAGTAATCTTTTGCTATGTACAGAATGCTGAGTTTATTAGATCTGTAATAGTTGAAAATTTAGTTGATCGCAGTACAAACACCTCTCACTGGCAGCTAGCATACAATTGTAAAGACAAAACTTGTGATACAAAATACAAGGTAGTATTTTTTCCCTGGACTGTTAATAAGTTGAAGATGGCTCAATAAGCTCAAGGAAATATAGACCTTAGCAGTCTCATACTGTTTATTTATTTAATTTCTTGCCCCGCCCTTTCCACCAAAGGTGGCTCAGGGCAGCTTACAATATTAAAATATAAAAATAAATACAACATAAAACACCCCAGAACATATAGCCACAGTGAACTATGAGGAGAAGGAGAAGAAGCCATCCCAACTAGGCCACCCTCCTCACCCCCTTACCCTAGCCCCCACTGCCAAACACCCTTGTGAATAAGACTGTTTACCGCTGCCTCCTAAAGGCACTCAAGTCTGGACATAAATTAACCTGTAGGAGAGAGTTCTACATCTGCACCAAGACTGCAGTACCTGGGTTGAATGAAAAGGAGAGGTAGAGCTGGGTGTCATTGGCAAACTGATGGCACTTCACTCCAAACCTCTGAATGATCTCGCCCAACGGCTTCATATACACGTTAAACAAGGGGGTGGGGGAGAAGATGGAACCCCGTGGGACTCCACAAGGGAGATCACAGGGTGATGATAAGCAATCACCCATCACCACCCGCTGAGACCTCCCTGACAGGAAGGAGAAAAACCACTGGCAGGAAGGAGCAAAAGCAGTCCCATGCAACCCCTCCAGGTCCCGCAGTCAAGTCAACAACACCTCATGATCAATGGTGTAAAAAGCCACTGATAGATCTAAAAGGATCAACAGAGCGGAATTCCCTCAATCTCCAACCATAGATCATCACCCAAGACCACAAGCATAATCTCTGTGCCATGCCCACAACAAAAGTCAGACTGAAAGAGGTCCAGGAATCCAATAGCATCCAGATGGACCTGGAGCTGATGCGCCACCACCCTAAAAAGGGAAGGTTAGAGACCGGCCGATAGCTAGCGGGGGAGTCAGTATCCAGAGATGGTTTCTTAAGCAGAGGCTGGACAGTTGCCATTTTAAGGGAGTCTGACACCCTGCCCTCCCAAAGGGAGGCATTGACAACCCCAGCCAGCAACAGCCCTAATGTCTCCTGGCTCGTTTTGACCAACCAGAATGGGCATAGATCTAACTCACAACTGGTCGCCTGGGCATCCTCTGGGGAAGCGGGGATACAGCCGGCGGCACTCCAGAGTCAAGGAGAGGGGGTCAGGACGTGGCGCCATGCATAATGGGTGGGACAATCCCTGTCAAGTCAGGAATCAGCTGTGGAGGCCAGGAATGGCACGCAGACGCTGCCACTGCTGCAGGGAGGCGGGGTGCCCTCCCCTGGTGTGCTGTGACGCTCCGCACGCCTGCGTGCTAAGCAGGGCGGGGCTACAGAGTTATAGGAATGGCCGAATGTCTTCAGCGTTGCCAGTGATCAGCAGTGCTGTGAGACTGGCCCCTTTCTGTGTGAATTATTGTGTGGTTCCAAGGCAATATCATTTGACTGCGTGACTGAGGAGAGTGTCTGGTGAGTGCTTGCGTGAATACTTGCGTTAGAGTGATTGTGAACGAGACTTGTAGTGTGTAGCATAAGAACCCCACTCCTTCCCCATCTCCTTAGTGCTGGGCCCCCTTCCGCCCCATGTAACCTGCATAGAGTGAGTGTGATTCCCCCTCCTCCTTGTCCTGTCCTGTGGGGCTTCTCCTCCTTCCCTGCACTCAACCCCCTCACGCTGTTTCCCCCCTTTCACAGTGTGGGTGAAAGTGGCGGTGCAGGTGTTTGGGTTACAGTGTGTGTAGCGGAGGAAAGCCACTCTGAGCGTTGTTGTCTCCCACATCCCCAATGATGATCTGGCCTCATTCCATTTAGGAACCCTTGGGCCATATAAGAACCTGAGGGGTTGTTTTTCCTCCCATTGCGAGTGGCAAATCCAGGAGTGCTTGGGGGTGTGGTTGTATTGTGTGAGGCCTTCGAGTGTCTGGGTCAACTCTTCCCCTTTACCTCCCCCTACCCTAGCAGGATCACCGGCAGCATGGACCTAGCACGACAATTAGAGGAAATGCAGAGAGCCATCCAAGCCTTGGCCTTTGATGTTAAAGATCTTAAGGAGCAACGGAGGCAGGGCCTGGAGGCAGGGGTTGAGGCAGCGGGGGCAATAGCTCCTCCTCTGCCTGTGGTACCATGCCCTGTGCAGCCCCTAGCAGAGGGTGGGGTCGCAGAAAAGGAACCTAGACACCCCCCGATTACCAAGTTTAATGGAGATAGAAGACACTTCCACTGTGCAAATTAGCCTTTCAGTTACAACCCCAAACCTACCAGTCCGACGCTACCAAGGTGGCTTTCATTATTGGAGATGTGGAGGGACTTGCCCTTGATTGGGCCACCCCCTTACTAGTCAAGGAGAGCCCCCTCCTGAAGGATTTAAAAAAATTTCTCCAATAGTTCCAATTCCTTTTTGACTATTCCCATAGGGTCAAAGACACAGAGACCGCCATTTTGGCTCTTAAGCAGGGAAGGGGTCCCCTTTTAGATTATCTCACTCATTTTCAACAACTTGCTGTAGAATTGGATTGGCCTGATGGGGTGCTTAAGGTCCTCTTTTGTAAGGGGCGTAACGATGAAATTAAAGACCAGCTCTCCTTCACCACCACGCCTGCCACCTGGGCAGAATTAGTAAATCTGACTTGTCAAATTGACGACCAACTTACAGAAAGACGGCAAGAGCACTGTCAAGATGTGTCACGCCCGTGGAGTCTCCGTGGGCCTGTGCCAAACTCCTTACGAGTGGAAGCCCATAAGGTAGACGAGCCGGAACCCATGCAACTGGGCACCTCCCGAGACCCCTTGATGGCAGCTGAGAAAGAATGGAGATGGGTCAAGCGACTTTGCTTTTACTGCAGCGTGCCGGGACACTTCGCTCGGATATGCCCCCAACTACCACCGGAGCGCCAGAGAGCAGGAAATGAGAGACTGGGATGGGCAGGAGACATCCCGGTAACTCCGCCACAGACCCTAACTTTGTCAACATTGGGGGTTTCCTCCGCAGTACGAAAGCCGGACCAACTCCATATTCCTCTTACCTTACAAGTGACCCCGGAACAGTCGGTAGTGACCCTGGCCCTCATAGACTTCCGTGCATCCGGAAACTTCATTTATGCCAAATTTGTGCAGCAACATGGAATTCCAGTACAGGAGAAGGAGAGACCCGAGACCGTCCTTGCGATCGATGGCTCCCTGTTGAGCTCGGGCCCTGTCACCATCTGCACCCCCTTGTTGCAAGGTTCTATTGGGGATCACCGGGAGAAGATCCAGCTCAATGTGGTTTGTACCCCTGCCTTTCTGGTCGTTCTGGGCATCCCTTGACTGCGAATCCATAATCCTTGGATCGACTGGCAGCAGCAAGTAATTCAGTTTTATGCTCCCTTTTGTACGAAGCACTGTTGGACATTTCCCCCACAAACCTATGGAGCTAGCATAAGTGGAACTGTACCAGTAATGGCCCCCTTTCTCTCCTCCAGGAGTACCAGGACCTTGGTGATGTATTCAAAGAACAAGAACCACTCACGTTACCACCACATCGTGAATATGATTGTCCTATAGATTAGACTTAATTTAATAGTTTAATTCCTGACACTACTCCCCCGTATGGGAGGATCTACGCCCTCTTGGAGCCAGAACTCCAAACCTTAAAAGACTACATCTGCAATAATTTGGACAA
Organism: Sphenodon punctatus; assembly: GCA_003113815.1. Taxonomy (NCBI): domain Eukaryota; kingdom Metazoa; phylum Chordata; class Lepidosauria; order Sphenodontia; family Sphenodontidae; genus Sphenodon; species Sphenodon punctatus. The sequence goes on from QEPC01012801.1 coordinate 3,950,197, forward strand.
AGGGTTTATCCGGCCCTCCACGTCCCCTGCGGGAGCTCCCTTATTTTTTGTCCCTAAGAAGAATGGGGGGTTGTGACCGTGTATAGATTACCGGGGGCTAAATGCCATCATGGTTAAAAAACGTTACCCCCTGCCACTTATCCCCGAACTGTTGGAGCTGCTCCTTGGAGCCTGTATCTTCACAAAGCTGTAGGGATGGGCGAACGCAGTTCGGAGTTCGGTCCGAACTCGGCCTGTTCAGATGATCGAACATGAACGCAAACACGAACACACTGAACAGAACAGAAAACCAAACGGCAAAATGGCTGAACAGTTCGGTCAGTTCGGATCACGTTCGGGTGATTTCGGGTGGTAAAAAAAGGTTCACTGTAAGGTGACAGGGAGGGGTAGTACTAGTCACTGAGGAGCAGACTTCCAGGCACCAGGGGTGGAGAGGCTTGCAAGAAATGAAACTATCTGCCTCCCCCCTTCCCAACACCTTCTGAGCTAGTCACTGTTCCTGAACAGCAGGTGTTGAGTAGGATTATTAGATTGCTTTAAATTTCATTTCAGTTTTGTACTGAAATGAAACTTAAACCTTAAACTGAAACCTTGTGTTTGTGATTCCCCCTCCCCCATCCCATATATATATATAGAGAGAGAGAGGGAGGGAGGGGTTAGGGATAGTAGTTGTAGGAGCTAGCTTAGTGATAGAGCGTTAGTGATTTAGTTTTAGTGTTTGTAGGAGTAGGCCTGCGTACTTACTAGATAATCCATTTAGTTCATAGCATTTAGAATACTTAATAGCAGTTAGATTTAGTGTAGATAGATAGATATAATATTAGATAAAAAAAAACATAAAAACAAAAAACCCAAATAAAAAACCAAAGAAAACCATATAAAATCCAATAAAAACAAAAAAAAACATATAAAAAACACCCATAACATTTCCCAAATGGCCGAACAGAACAGCCGAAATGAATGGCCGACCCGAATGGCCGAACCTGAACCCGGCAAACTAACCGAACGCAGCCGAACCGAACGGACGAACCAAACGCAGCTGAACCGAATGGCAGAACCCAAACCGCGATCTGTTCGCCCATCCCTACAAAGCTGGACTTAAGAGGAGCATATAACCTATTATGTATACGGCGACGAATGGAAGACAGCGTTTCACACTAGGTATGGTCATTTTGAATATCGTGTTATGCCGTTTGGCCCTGCCTATGCACCTGCGGCATTCCAAAATATCATTAAGGATATATTTTGTGATATACTTGACCCAGTACGTGGTCGCCTAAATGGACGATATACTTATTTACTCCTGTACCTGGACAGAGCACGTGAAACACATACGTAATGTCCTCCTCCGCTTACATCAACATCAACTATATTGCAAAATAGACAAATGTTCCTTCCACCAGCAGGTGGTGCATTTTCTAGGCTTTATTATATCACCTCAAGCTATCAAAATGAATCCCTCCAAGGTCCAAGCCATCATCGCCTGGTCGCCCCCGTTAGCAGTCAAACCGTTACAGAGATTTCTAGGTCGTGCTAACTATTACCAGCAATACATTCAGCAGTTTGCAGCTCTTACTGCCCCCCTTACGAAACTGTTAAAAAAGGGACAACCCTATCTATGGGCGACAGAAGAGCAACAAGCCTTCTGGCAACTGAAACAAGCCTTTACCTGTGCCCCCATCTTGCAACATCCTGATTTCACAAAACCCTTTATAGTGGAAACTAGCGTTAGGACCCCGGGGTAAATACCGGATACCGGATTTACTGGTTTCCGGTTCTCAAAGAACCGGATTCCCTGATTAAATCCGGTATACCGGTACCGGTTTTATTTCATTGAGTTCAATGGGGCACTGTGTCCCCACTGTGTCCCCATTGAAATCAATGAAATAAATACAATTAATTCCTCCCCCCCCAGGCTGCGCGGGTGGAAGGGGGGACACCTTTTGTTTAAAAAAAGAGTCCACCCCCCAGCACCAGCGGCCGCGGCGTCCCCGCAGCCGCCGGTAAGTATAGACCCAATCCCTGGGGGGGGGT
>QEPC01012801.1:3957254-3971047 GCA_003113815.1 Sphenodon punctatus
AGATAGTAGAGAGTTGTAGGAGTTAGCTTAGTGATAGAGATAGCGTTAGTGATTTAGTTTTAGTGTTTGTAGGAGTAGGTCTGTGTACTTATTAGATAATCCATTTAGTTCATGGCATTTAGAATAGTTAATAGCAGTTAGATTTAGTGTAGATAGATATTTATAATATTAGATAAGAAAATAAATTTAAAAACCCCATATAAAAACAAAAAACCAAATAAAAAACAAAAGAAAACCATATAAAACCCAATAAAAAACCATATAAAAAACAAAAAAACACCCATAACAACATTTCCCGAACGCCCGAATCAAACACCCGAACGGCCTAACCGAACGGGCTGTTTGGACGACCAAACCGAACAGCCGAACCCGGACTCGGCGAACTAGCCGAACTGCCGAACCGAACGCAGCCAAACCGAACGCCCGAACCCGAACCGCGATCTGTTCGCCCATCCCTATGGGTAAGTCATTTACCCATAGCCGAATTTGCCTTTAATAATGCACCAAATGCATCTCTCAGCTTTTCTCCATTCTATGTGTCGTACGGATTTCAGTCACGCCTCGCTCTACCAGAACTCTCTGCAGTGGATGTACCAGCAGCAGGGGCTATGATACATCAACTGCACCAGATTCATGTTCATGTTCAAGCCATGTTGCACACGGCACGTCAACAATATAAAAACTTTGCAGATCGCAACCGACAATCCGCCCCACCGTTTCGGATTGGCGACCTTGTCGCGATCGACTGCCGACACTATACGTCCACCTGCCCTTCCACCAAGTTGGACTATACGTACCTTGGCCCCTTTCCCATTGTCCATCAAGTAAACCGTGTCACATACTGAGTGAGTCTGCCGCCCCACATTCATTGCCACCCTGTGTTCCAAGTTTCTCTCTTAAAACTCTCTTATTACTTTGTAAAGTGCCAGGTACACTGCTGGCGCTATATAAATGTTTGTTAATATAATAAAAACCCTATCACCCTCTCTCTTCCCAAACTCATCGTCCCCTCCTCCTGTTAGTTTGGCCCCTATTCCCCCTGAATTTTAATTGCGGTCTATCCTTGATTCGAAACGTTCTCGTGGGGACCTGTACTACCTCGTTGATTGGAAGGGATACGATGCTGCTGATCGTTCCTGGGAACCTGCCTCCAAGGTGCATGCACCTCGGTTGACCCGGCGCTTTCATGCCCGTTACCCTTTCAAACCCGGGCCCTGTTCCCCTTGAGGGAGTGCTTTTGGGGGGTACTGTCTGGAGCCGCCGGCGCTTCTGACCCCTGGGGAAGCGGGGATACGGCCAACGGTGCTCTGGAGACAAGGAGAGGGCGTCAGGACGTGGCGCCACACATAAGGGGACGGGACAATCCCTGTCAAGTAAGGATTCAGCTGTGGAGGCCGGGAATGGCACACAGCCGCTGCTGCCGCTGCAAGGAGATGGCGCACCCTCCCCCAGCGTGCTGCAACACTCCGCACGTCTGCGTGCTAAGCAGGGCAGGACTACAGAGTTGTAGGAAGGGCCGAATGTCTCCAGTATTGCTGGTGATCAGCAGCGCTGTGAGACTGGCCCCTTTCTGTGTGGATTATCGTGTGTTTCCAAGGCAATATCATTTGACTGCGCGTGACTGAGGAGAGTGTCTGGTGAGTGCTTGCGTGAATACTTGCGTTAGAGTGATTGTGAACGTGACTTGTAGTGTGTAGCATAAGAACCCCACTCCTTCCCCCTCTCCTTAGTGCTGGGCCCCCTTCCGCCCCATGTAACCTGCATAGAGTGAGTGTGATTCCCCCTCCTCCTTGTCCCGTCCCATCCCATGGGGCTTCCCCTCCTTCCCTGCACTCAGCCCCCTCACGCTGTTTTCCCTCTTTCATGGTGTGGGTGCAAGTGGCGGTGCAGGTGTTTGGGTTACAGTGTGTGTAGCGGAGGAAAGCCACTCTGAGCGTTGTTGTCTCCCCCCCTGAGGATGATCTGGCCTCATTCCATTTAGGAACCCTTGGGCCATATAAGAACCTGAGGGGTTGTTTTTCCTCCCATTGTGAGTGGCAACTCCAGGAGTGCTTGGGGGTGTGGTTGTATTGTGTGAGGCTCTCGAGTGTCTGGGTCCACTCTTCCTCTTTACCTCCCCCTACCCTAACAGCATTGATGAGTGGTACCAACTGAAATTGATCCAAACAAAAAGGACAATGCTGAGCCTCCACAGCCCCAAACTCTGACTCTGCCATAGAACCAATCACGCCAAAGTTGTGGTAAATATGAGCTATTTTGTCTGCAAAGTAATCAATAAAAATTGTCACAGCAAGCATTAGATGACTCCAACTCCTTGCTGAGAAAGGCTGCATTAACCAGACCTTTCACCACCTGGAAAAGCTCTGCCGGACGAGTCTGCAGACGTTATGATAGTGGCGAAGAAATCCTTCTTCACTGCCATCATAATCACAGCATAGTCTTTAAAAATAATCTATGCTGCAGTCAGTCGGAGTTAGCATGAGTCAAGCGCTACCTGTGCTCTAACCACCTACCTTCCCACTTCAGCCGCCTCAGGTCCTCCATATACCATGAGAACCTGTGTTGGCACACAGTGGGAGTGGACGCGTGGGTGCCACTGTGTCAATGACCATGGTCAAAATACCATTCCACCAGGTCATCGACAGAGCAGCCATCAAGGTCAGTAGGTAAATCCCCCAGAGAATTTTGGAATTCAATTGGATCCATTAGTCTCCAAGGGCAGACCAACCTAACCAGTCCATCAGGCTATTTAGTACTAATGGCTATTAGACAATGCAACATCCAGGCACACATTTCCGGCAGCAGCTAATGGCTGGAAGTAACCTTTTGCTATGTACACAATGCTGAGTTTATGGAGCAAATCACATACTTTATTAAGCACCTATAGTGAACACTGAAGGTAAAAGTAATTCAAAGCAAAAGGAATCAGTCTTTGGCCCTTTTTACACAGACGCCCTCCCACGTGGGGGAGGGGGGGCGTCCGTTTGAACACCACAGCCGGTGGGTGATGGTGCGTGCTCCCATGCTCCACCCACTGTCCATGCATGGAGCAGCAGACACCAATACCGGATACACCAATACCGGTGCACGCACCGCCCAACCACTGGGCCACCCACCCATCCTTCCACACACACCGGCCCATTTGAAAAGGGCCTTTGTCTCCACCCTGTTTCTGGCTCAGTCACAGCAATGTACGAGTAGCAGGACAGGTGCAAGGATTTATTCTGGAGCCCAAATGGTCAGGCTGCTTGCAGTGTGCCATTACCCTGCACAGCTGGAGGGTCCATGAAGGAACCTGGTGGAGATGCCTACAGGCAGTGCAGCTCCCCAGCCAGGCTTAGCATCTCCTGTGGCCTTTTCAATCAGTGGTCCAGGAGTGGAGCAGATCCCTGGAAGCCTCTAGGGATGTGCGAATGCGGTTCGGAAGTTCGGGGTTCAGCTCAAACTTGGGGTGTTTGGCCCGTTTGTGAACACCCCAAATCTGAACCGACCCCCTCCCAAACTGACTGAACAAAGTTCAGGTTCCAAATGCGTTCAGGAGGAGGGCGGGGGGCAGGGAGGAACGTGGTTTTCCCTCCCCATCCAGGCTGCGTGGGTGGAAGCCCTCCACACACACCCGCCCAGCCTGAGATATTTTTTTTAACCCCACCCCACTCCCAAAATCACCCTACCTGGTGGTGCTGGGGTTCCGGTGGCAGCTCCGCCAGCGGCGGCACTCCAGAGCTCTGCAGGCCACTACTAGGCTTTCCAGGTCAAACCGGAAGGCCTAGTAGTGGCCTGAAGTGCTCTGCAGCGCCACCGGTGCTGGACCCACCATCGCTGCTGCCAGACCCACACCCTGACCTACCTGGTGGTTCTGCGGCCCTGGGTCCAGCGACGACAGTGGCAGCAGCAGCGGGACCGGTGGCAGTGCTCTGGAATGCTTCAGGCCGCTACTAGGCCTTCCGGTTTGTCCCGGAAACTAGGGTTTCCGGTTTGACCCAGAAAAATTCCCCAGGCTCGGCGGGGTGGGGGGGAGGTGCTCCCTGGTGCCCCTTCCACCCACGCAGCCTGGAGGGGGGAGAGAAAACCACCCCCCGACCTGAACAGGTTCGGCCCAAATGGACCAAACGATTTCGGGTTCAGACAGTTTTGGGTTTGTCCAAATCCCGAACGGGCTGAATTCCGAACCCCTGGGGGTTTGCACATCCCTAGAAGCCTCAACTGCAGAGGTGGCCAGTCCCAGTCCCTGAGTTTCCTTTGTTGGCTCACGTGCCCAGGAGAGGAGCCAGGTGCCCACTTCGGTCAGCTCCATGCTAGTGCCAAAGCTCCAAAGCTTTGCACTTGACACACTGGGTTCTCTGCTGGGCTCATTCCCCACACTAGACTCAGGCATCGCCTGCTGCTACCATGGGCCTGGCAGAGGGGACTCTGCAAATGGGGAGGGGAGTGGTTCCCAGGCTGGAGAGGCACTATCCTCCTTCCCTCCTATGAATGTTGTGTCCCACACTTCCTCTCGCTCTGCTCTCCACTCCAGACTGGAAGTAGACCTAGCACTGCTGCAGTGCACCCAGGACAGCCAGCTTACCTGCAGCTTCTAGCCCACTTTGGCTACTGTGGGCTACTTGGCCTACAAGTGCTTCCTAGGGATGTGCGAACAGGATGGAGTTCGGCCGTTTGGCTTAAAAACTTAGTTCGGGTTCGTGGGTTCGGTCCAGTGGAATTCGGACCCCCAGAGTGTTCGGAGGAGTTCAGCACTGCCAGGAGACTTGGGGCACTCCAGGGACCCCTGGGGGGGGGGGCTGTGGTGACATGGCAGGCCATCGGAGACCCAGCAGCAGCAGAGACCACAGGTCTGTGGTGAAGTGGACAGTGGCACCCCCAGCCCTTGCCAGCTGCTCCCTCACTCGCTCCTTTAAAGCCCGGTACAGGGATGGCACCACCTGTTGACTCAGGGTGGTGCACGAGGGCAGCTTAAACTGGGGGGCCAGGAAGGCAATCAGGTGCCTAAACCCCATTTCCCCGACCACCGAGAAGGGCTACCCATCAAGTGCGATCATTTCCCCCAACATGCGCGTCACTTTCAGTTGAAAGCCACGCCACCCTCCACATCCTGCAGCTGCCGATGGACTTGGCAGCTGCACCCACCCCAGCTCCTTCATGGTGCACTGATGCTGCTGCTCTCCCCTAGCACCAATACCGCTCCTGATGCTAGAGGCAGCTGTTAGAGCAGGACGCTTGCCCGCTGATGGAGGCGAACGACTAGCCGCTGCAGTCGGGAACTCACTGACATCCGCTGCCCGTGCCTGTCTGCTTAGCAGCACAGCGCTGTGGCATCCCTTCAGGTGACTTGCCATGGAAGTTGTGCCAAGGTTGGTGAGCACCTGTCCACACTTTACCATCGTCTGGCGCAAAGTGCACTGCGCATCCCTGAGATCATCCACCCGCACCAACTTAAAATACACCCAGATAGAGGATTTTTTTGCCCCCTCCTGCCCCGTACCACGTGATGCACCACTGACAGCGCTGCTGGGAAGGGCAGAACATGGTGCCGACACAGCTCTCAGAGGAACAGCCATCGCCTCAGCATCAGACATCTCCTCCACAGGACTAGTGTCTGCCTCGCTGTCTCCAAACTAAGTGATGTCCCGTGAAGGGGAGTACTGGGACCCCGAGGCTGATGGACTGCCCACCATGCTGCTGCCACTCTCCCTGTACTCTCTATAGCTGCTGCTGCTCCTCTCCCTGCTGCCATTGTCTGGGGATCGGGCCCTGCCTCTAGCAGCCGGGGTGGGATCCACCAGCCCTGGACTGCTGGGGATCACCTCAATAATGGGGGTCGGGGACATAGGTGGCCCTGGAGGAACATCCGACCCCGAAGCCCCTGCACCTGCTCCTGCAGCCACAGCAGAGACAGCTGCAGCTTCCCGAACTGCAGGCCTTCCAGTGCCCTGCATGGCATTGGAGGACACTGGCAGGAGACGCCGCTGAACCACACCCTTAGTACCACTGCTGGGAGCCTCTAAAGCCTGACTGCCAAAATCAGGCCTGTGCAGTTTGGGGCGTGGTGATGGGCTTGGGCTGCTGCTGATGCCTGCTGCCACTCCACTGGCACAGCCCCTGCCACCTCTGCCACGTGCGCCATTGCCCGCCTTTTGGGCAGTAGACCGGCCTCGCCTGCTTTCCTTCTCCATTTCTCCCACCCAAAGAATGCAGAGGAAGATTTTATATATTTTGTAATTTATTTATTCAAATTGGTAATCTAATATATATATATTAGATTTATTCAAATTGGTAATCTAATATATATATATATATATTAGATTACCAATTTGAATAAATAAATTACAAAATATATAAAATCTTCCTCTGCATTCTTTGGGTGGGAGAAATGGAGAAGGTAAGCAGGCGAGGCCGGTGTGTATATATATATATATAAATACACACACTAACTCTAACTACTATTAACTATTCTAAAATCTATGAAACTAAATGGAATATTATCTAATAACTGCAAAGGCCCAGTCCTACAAACACACTATAAAATATTAAAACTGATTCACTACATACTATCTCTATCTCTATAACTAAGCTAACTCCTACATCTATCTATCTATCTATCTACACACACACACAAGGATGCGGGTGGGAAACACAGACCACTCACAACAAACAACACGGGGGGGCACAAAACTGAAATGAAACCTAAATCAATCTAATGCTACTCTAAATAACTCCAAAAACAGGGGAAGGAATTCAGGGATGGAATATCTACAGGGAGGGGCGAAGGATTCAATGGAGGGTAGGGAGAAAAAACACAGGGAGAGGTAAAAAATAAAAATAACACCTAAATCTATCTAATCTAATCTAAATAAATGAAACTATCGAGGTAAATGTGTGGAAATGGGTGAAATAGGAGGAGGATGGCAATGGATTAGGAAGACAAACTGCTGGGAGAGGGAGACGTCTGAAAACGCCTGCTGAAAGGATCAGTGGCTAGCTCAGAAGGAACTGGAAAGGGGGGCTGTGGAGACTGGTGCTCTGGCATAGCAATAAGCTGCTGTAGGGACTGGGGGTGGGAAGCATTAGGGATGTGTGAATGCGGCGAACAAAAGGGCAATGACTTTTGTTACTTGCTGCGCCCGCCTTATCCCAAGCCCCATTGGCTCAGTGCAGCCTAGCCCGTGGCCAATCACAGACTGCGAAGCCAGTGGTCTGAGGAGAAGAGGGATGGTGATTGGGCAGTCTGGCTGCTAGTCCAGGCCTCTCCACTCCTGGTGCCAGGAAGTCTGCTCCTCAAATCCCATCAAATATGGGGGATGTCAACCCCACAGCCCTCCTCACCAGCGTCACCTTCATCTTGTCAGGATTCAGCTTCAGACGGCTTGCCCATCATCCAGTCCTCCACAGCCACCAGACACTGAGTAAGCACCAAGACTGCCTGGTCTGGGTCAGATGAAAAGGAGAGGTAGAGCTGGGTGTCATCAAGCATTAAACCCACTCACAACCTCGCCCAATGGCTACATGTACACGTTGAACAAGAGAGGGGACAGAATAGAATAGAACCTTGTGGAACTTTACACGAGAGGTCCTAGGATGACAAAGAACAGTCTCCCAGTACCACTTGCTGAGTTCTCCTGACCAGGAAAGAGTGGAACCATTCAAGAACAGTTCCGCCCACCCCGTCTTGGTCCTACAAGCGGGTCACCAACATCTCATGATCAGTAGTGTTAAAAGCAGCCAACAGATCTTACAGAATCAGAAGGGGTTGACCATCCCTGATCCAATTCACGGTGAAGGGCGTCAACCAAGGCCACAAGCGCAGTCTCAGTGCTGTAAGCCAGATGAAAGCCGGACTGTGAGGGATCCAGAAAACTGATGCGGTTCAGATGGTTCCGCAGCTGCTGAGCCATCACCCATTGAAAGAGAACCAGGGGGGCTGGGCTGGCTGTGGGGTACTGCAGTGCCCTGGAGGTGGGGAGAGCAAGGCAGGGTGGCACCACTCTGACCATTCCTACCAGCCACACCTGCAGCCACTGCCCACTCTTCCTGCCTGAACTAACAGCTACCCTTCCCAGCCCAAGCAGAAATGATGCCTCTCTTCCCCCCACACCCCAGCCTGTTGTCCCCCAACACTTCCCATTCTCATCCATTGCTTCTGTGTTCTGGAGTGTATCCTGCTGCTCCCCAGTGCTCTCCTGGACACTGAAGAACACAGTAAGGAAAAACCTACACCGCATAATTAGATAGCAATAAATGGAAGCCTTTATCATGCAGCTGTGCAAACGCAGCCTCCCCTCCACCCACCCCCAGTGCTGTTCTCCTCCACCTCCTCTATGAACATTGCTGACTCTGGGGTCAGGAAGGGCATGGAGGAATGTGCCAGTTGTCACGGCTTCTGTGTGGAATACAGGAGCAGTTGGATCTGGGGGAAGGAGGGGGGCTCCTATCAGCCCTGGCCCGGATCAGTAGGGCTGGAGACAGAGCTGGGTGAGAATGGGGCTCAGGCAAGGAGAAGGAGGGTGCTGAGCACTGGGGTGGCTGGTCCTGTCCCCTCACCCCCTTTCTGTGCCAGCACCTGGGGGCAGGTTAGGAAGGCAGATTCCAGACTTGGATCTCACCTACCCAGGTTGTCCTGGTACGACTCTCTGTGTTGTTCCTTCATGGCCTCTGCCCAGGCAGGTCAGGCAGCTCTTCCCACAGAAGGGATGCCCAGCCACCCACTACCCACCAGAGGGGACATGACCCAGCCTGGGCAGTGAGTGCTGGGCATGCGCTGCAAACCAGGATGAGCTAGAACAGTGCATGTTTGAATTTGGCGCACATTGAGCTTTTAAGGCACCAGTGAGAGTGGAAAGAGGGGCAGGAAGCGGTAGCTACTCAGAGCTCTCTAGGCTTTTCTCCTGAGACTCTATGGTGCTGGTAGACCTGCATGCGAGGAAGCTGTGTGCAACACCTAATTGAAGGGACATGGCCACATGAGTGGGTGGTGGGTGTTGGTCACACGGCGAGTGGGACTGAAATCTGACAGACATCTAATAAATGGGCAGCGAACACCTCCTAAACACCCACTTGGTGTGGGCTATCGTCTCCTTTGTTTTCAACCTATAACTACAGTTCACAAAACTTTAGATACTTAATGAGATCCCTTTCAAAGCAGTTCAGTATGAGAGTATTTGCCCAACCAAACTTGCTATCCCAGAAAAATTATATTGATTTTAATTTATTTTTTTTCCTTTATGAAAAGGCAGTTGTATTGTAATGAATACCTAGGACATTTCTTCAAGGTCACCTGAGCTTTCGGCTCTTGATTCATACAGTCCAAAATACAAAGTTTTACCAACTCTTCTGCAGGAATAGCATTTAAGCTCCCTTGTCCTGTTACTTCTACCCTGCTATGATTCATAAATACAAAATAACCACATAAGGTATGCTGCAATCACTGTATGTATACCACACTCCTGGTGGAAAGCAACCCTTAAGCCCATTGTAGTTGACATAGGATGGGGGAAATCTCTCAACTGTTGCATCTGCTCCTGTGACATCTCTCACCCTGTCTAGGAACAGTTAGACCTTGTTCAGATATGATATGAGCTACTATTATTTATTTATTTTATTTTATTTATTGATTCGATTTTTACCCCGCCCCTCCTAAAACAGCTCGGGGAGGCTTACAATAAAAATAAAATACAGATATAAAACCAATCTATAAAATACATTAAAACACTTACAAAATATCAACCATTAAAACAGGACTAGGGAACAACAACAAAATAAAACAATAAATAAGAATGAAGGGGAATAAACCCCCTCCCCAAAGGCCTGGGTGAACAGCCAGGTTTTACAATGTCGACGGAATGTTAAAAGGCTTGGGGCCAGGCGAGCTTCCTCCGGGAGGGAGTTCCAAAGGTGCGGCCTGGCTACCGAGAATGCCCTCTTCATTGTGGCCCCCTGCTTAACACGGGGGACCTCCAAGAAGGCACCCCCGGCAGACCGAAGGAGCCACTCTGGGGCACGGAGGGCGAGGCGGTCCCTGAGATACGAGGGGCCCAGACCGTGAAAGGCCTTATAGATCAATATTATGTAGTTACAATGTGGTTATATCCTCTAGGGGGCCATGAGGCAGTGTGTAGTATAACTTAGTGGTACACATTTACCATGTAGTATCCTCATGTAAATCCTCTCTACCCACAAACACTTGCTGCTCAATATTCTCCCAACCTTCAATAAGTACATAAGAACATAAATAGTGCCACACTGAGTCAGACCAATGGTCCATCAAGCCCAGCATCCTGTCCTCAGACAGTGGCCAATCTTGATCACATGTGAGAAGAACCAACTGTCACAGTAGGCAATCCATTCCCCATTGTTCACTCCCAGCGCCTGACAGTAAGAAGTTCATCCTGTAAGCTACTTGGTTAATAGTCATTAATGGACCTACTCTCCAAGAACGTATCCAGTCCTTTTTTAAAACCCAGCTATACTATTGGCCCCAACAATGTCCTCTGGCAACAAATTCCATAAGTTGATTATGCGTTGAGTGAAAAAGTACTTCCTTTTATTTGTTTTAAAGCTGCCGGCAGCTAGTTTCATGGAGTGTTCTTTAGTTCTAGTACTATTTGAGAGGGTAAATAACCATTCCCTATCTACTCATTCCATATCACTCAAGATTTTATAAACCTCTATCTTGTCCCCTGCCAGTCTTCTCTTCTCTAAGCTGAAGAGACCCAGCTTGTCAAGTCTCTCTTTGTACGGAAGCCGTTCCATACCCTTTATCATTCTCGTTGCCCTTCTCTGTACCTTTTCTAGTTCAGCTATGTCTTTTTTGAGATGGGGCAACCAGAATGATGTTGATGATGCGGGGGGGCTTTCCAAAACTCAAAATTACTGTGTCATACTTGAACATTCTAAGTGAGCCATCAGATACTATGTGTCGCTAACTACTTTGTACGTAATGCCTGTGCCTGCCAGCAAGTTGCCTTAACAATACAAGTTCATAGCAGTGTCCAAACATCATTTGGTTGCAACTACAAACTCTCCAATATTGGAAGAGAATATCTCCCAGGTAGCATACATGCAGTTCATATTCTTCCAGCATCAAACACGTTTCCAGTTCATGCTAGGTTATTCCACAAAAGTCTTTGTTGTTGTACTGGGGTTAGGATTTTTCCTGCTGATGTCAGAGAGTTCAAGAGGAGGGGCCACAAAGTACATCCAGTCCCTTCCTAATAGCTTGGATTGTATGCACATTCTCATGGTCAAAATGCAAAGAGGGATTTAGGACATTTTCAAACAAACATTTTAATAGGAATTAAAGCCTTAATTCTTGTTAGATGTCTGTATGAATGCCGCAAATCAGAGATTATTATCTAGGATTAGGAAAAACATCTGATTTTATAAACACTAGCTTGCTAGGGTGTATGATATCCAGATGTTAAATTAATCCTTGATAATGTCCGTCTGAACTATCAAGGATTAGTCAACTAATCCTAGATTACGGCCACAGAGTCCTACATAAAGACCTGACATCCTCTCTAGTCATTTCTTGCTCTTTGGTACATCGAGTCACATTACTGTGGAGCGATCATATTACTGCTGTCATTATTCTGCAATGCATTGCGTAGCACCAAGTTTAAATACCCTCAGAACAAAGGGATGCGTTTCCATTTTCTTCAACTCAGAAATCAGAAAAATGAAGAAAATCAAATTTTCTTCAATCCCAGAAATCAGTGCACTGAGCATGGACTAAAAGCACTATGCGATTGAAATTCATCCCAGAGACTCTAATCCTTGATAGTCCGTCTGAACACAACCTTGCTGTTAATCAGGAGTTAAAGTTATCTAGCATTAAAACATCCATCTGAACAAACAGGAGTTTGTAAATACTCGATAATAAACTCGGATTAAATCACGGATTAGTTTGTCCGTCTGAAAACGCCCTTAAACATGATACAGGGGGTTAAGTTCCTTAAAGAGATGAAAAGCCTGCCTGCATCCCACACAAGCATTAGAAAGGAGAAAGGTAGAGAAGACTGACTTTAAAAATACAAGACACCCCAGGAGTTTCCCAGTTTTCTGGAAAATATTTGTATTGGTGTATTAAATCTCTAAGCTCTTCTCTTCAAATGCATTAGTAGGAAGGAACTGAATAAGTCACATGCTTAGATTTTAATCACCTTCGAGTAAAACAGCAGACAACACCTGACAATAACAGGGGAGCAAGGAGAGAGTGCTGGTAGACAGCTGCCTAAGGTCCAGTGAAAGCTTGCAGAGATATTGGGCATTTTTACACACCTTAAAGTGCTGGTCTTTCAATCTTCTGGGTTTACAAGCGCACAAGTAAGTTCCAGATGCGTTCTACACACCAACACCGTCCTGAAGCAGCCTAAAGTTGCCGCAGCTGTAGACGTGAGGGGCTGCCATGGAAACCAAGTGACCACAGCTGCCTGGAGCAAAGCAGTTTACCAGGAGAACCCTTTACACACACAAGTTCTGGGAGAAGTTCTATGCAGAAGTTCAAGGAGCTGGATGTTTAAGATCTGGGTGAGTGATTTAGACACAGAGAAACCCGGAAGTTCCCCGGAAGGCCTAGTAAGCACTGAAGCCAGCAGCCACAGCCAGCGCTGAAGCCTCCGTGCCGCCGCCGCCCGGAGCGCCAAAGGTAGGCGATCCCTAGGTGGGTGGGTAGGGTGATCCCTGGGGTGGGGGGGTGTTAAACCGCCCCCCACCCCAGGGATCACCCTAGTACCTACCTGCCGGTGCGGGCTCCAGGTCGCCAGTGGCGGCCCGGAGCCAGGTACTTCGGGGAAAATATTTTTTTTTTAAAATTCAGGCTAGGCAGGATGGGTGGGGTGTGTCCCCTCTTCCACCCGCGCAGCCTGGATGGGGGAGGGAAAAGTGGTTGTTTTTTTTGTTTTGTTTTTTTACATTGCGGCCATTCATTTCAATGGCCGCAATGTAAAACAATCTGGCACAGGGTACCGGTACCCCCAATATCCGGATTAATCCGATACTGCCGGTACAGCAAAATACCGGCAGTATCGGATACCGGATAATCCGAACTTCCCACCCCTAGTAAAAACACCCATTGCCTGTTCCTCATTCCCATCTGCTGACCCCTGGTATGTTACCTCATTTCCCCCCCCCTCAACTTCAGGCAGTAGCAAGATCTATAGGTAGAAGCTATCTGCGCATACCTCTTAACAACCCCTGATTCGCAGGGACAGTCCCCTTCAGGGGAATCTCACTGAATCTCACTGTCCCACTTTTGAAAGAGAAAGAAAAAGAGAAAAAGACTTGTATTCAATCCTCAGGCACCTCTTTCCTGATTGTCTCCCAGGAAAAGCACTTGAGAGGACAATGTGGAGATGACTGAACGACGAGAAACCAAGTGGGATGATCAGCAGGAGAGCTACTTCCCCTCATTATGTACCTGGAATGTTGCGAGATGTGTGGGTGAGAGGACGCAGCTTATCTAATGAGGGATTTTTATTGGCTATTGGGGCAGGGTTTGTCTCTTTGCCTGCTTCAAAGCGACTGGATGAAAGGATGGGAGTGTTGGGTATGACAGTGATAGAGCTTTCATCAGGGGCGGCTGGTGGGTTTTGAGGTTGGAGGGGCAGTAAGGCCGGCGGGCAATGGTGAGCGGAGCCAGGGCAACGCTGGGCGGCATAACCCAGCAGCAAGGAGTTCCAAGGGTTAATGTTGGATGGACATTACATTACTTAATCAAGCAATTTCAGTTAGGTTAGGCAGGTTATAATCACCTCCTCTGCCAGGTTTAAAAGCAGGCAGACAACCTTAAACCTCACTTA
>QEPC01012801.1:3972054-3983905 GCA_003113815.1 Sphenodon punctatus
ATATATATATATTAGATTACCAATTTGAATAAATAAATTACAAAATATATAAAATCTTCCTCTGCATTCTTTGGGTGGGAGAAATGGAGAAGGTAAGCAGGCGAGGCCGGTGTGTATATATATATATATAAATACACACACTAACTCTAACTACTATTAACTATTCTAAAATCTATGAAACTAAATGGAATATTATCTAATAACTGCAAAGGCCCAGTCCTACAAACACACTATAAAATATTAAAACTGATTCACTACATACTATCTCTATCTCTATAACTAAGCTAACTCCTACATCTATCTATCTATCTATCTACACACACACACAAGGATGCGGGTGGGAAACACAGACCACTCACAACAAACAACACGGGGGGGCACAAAACTGAAATGAAACCTAAATCAATCTAATGCTACTCTAAATAACTCCAAAAACAGGGGAAGGAATTCAGGGATGGAATATCTACAGGGAGGGGCGAAGGATTCAATGGAGGGTAGGGAGAAAAAACACAGGGAGAGGTAAAAAATAAAAATAACACCTAAATCTATCTAATCTAATCTAAATAAATGAAACTATCGAGGTAAATGTGTGGAAATGGGTGAAATAGGAGGAGGATGGCAATGGATTAGGAAGACAAACTGCTGGGAGAGGGAGACGTCTGAAAACGCCTGCTGAAAGGATCAGTGGCTAGCTCAGAAGGAACTGGAAAGGGGGGCTGTGGAGACTGGTGCTCTGGCATAGCAATAAGCTGCTGTAGGGACTGGGGGTGGGAAGCATTAGGGATGTGTGAATGCGGCGAACAAAAGGGCAATGACTTTTGTTACTTGCTGCGCCCGCCTTATCCCAAGCCCCATTGGCTCAGTGCAGCCTAGCCCGTGGCCAATCACAGACTGCGAAGCCAGTGGTCTGAGGAGAAGAGGGATGGTGATTGGGCAGTCTGGCTGCTAGTCCAGGCCTCTCCACTCCTGGTGCCAGGAAGTCTGCTCCTCAAATCCCATCAAATATGGGGGATGTCAACCCCACAGCCCTCCTCACCAGCGTCACCTTCATCTTGTCAGGATTCAGCTTCAGACGGCTTGCCCATCATCCAGTCCTCCACAGCCACCAGACACTGAGTAAGCACCAAGACTGCCTGGTCTGGGTCAGATGAAAAGGAGAGGTAGAGCTGGGTGTCATCAAGCATTAAACCCACTCACAACCTCGCCCAATGGCTACATGTACACGTTGAACAAGAGAGGGGACAGAATAGAATAGAACCTTGTGGAACTTTACACGAGAGGTCCTAGGATGACAAAGAACAGTCTCCCAGTACCACTTGCTGAGTTCTCCTGACCAGGAAAGAGTGGAACCATTCAAGAACAGTTCCGCCCACCCCGTCTTGGTCCTACAAGCGGGTCACCAACATCTCATGATCAGTAGTGTTAAAAGCAGCCAACAGATCTTACAGAATCAGAAGGGGTTGACCATCCCTGATCCAATTCACGGTGAAGGGCGTCAACCAAGGCCACAAGCGCAGTCTCAGTGCTGTAAGCCAGATGAAAGCCGGACTGTGAGGGATCCAGAAAACTGATGCGGTTCAGATGGTTCCGCAGCTGCTGAGCCATCACCCATTGAAAGAGAACCAGGGGGGCTGGGCTGGCTGTGGGGTACTGCAGTGCCCTGGAGGTGGGGAGAGCAAGGCAGGGTGGCACCACTCTGACCATTCCTACCAGCCACACCTGCAGCCACTGCCCACTCTTCCTGCCTGAACTAACAGCTACCCTTCCCAGCCCAAGCAGAAATGATGCCTCTCTTCCCCCCACACCCCAGCCTGTTGTCCCCCAACACTTCCCATTCTCATCCATTGCTTCTGTGTTCTGGAGTGTATCCTGCTGCTCCCCAGTGCTCTCCTGGACACTGAAGAACACAGTAAGGAAAAACCTACACCGCATAATTAGATAGCAATAAATGGAAGCCTTTATCATGCAGCTGTGCAAACGCAGCCTCCCCTCCACCCACACCCAGTGCTGTTCTCCTCCACCTCCTCTATGAACATTGCTGACTCTGGGGTCAGGAAGGGCATGGAGGAATGTGCCAGTTGTCACGGCTTCTGTGTGGAATACAGGAGCAGTTGGATCTGGGGGAAGGAGGGGGGCTCCTATCAGCCCTGGCCCGGATCANCAGAGGTTGGGGGGGGAACTTTATTTTGTTTTAAATTGCCCGCGTGTCCTGCTCCTCCGGAACCAGGACGCGCGGGCAATTTAAAAGCTAAAAAAAACCAAACCCACAAAGTTCCCTGCATGCCGCTCCTCCCCGCCCCCCGCTGCTCTGAGCAGCAGATTGGGGGGGAGAACAGCAGTGGCAGGGAAGTGGCTGAGGCTGGCGGCGCGCTGTTTGAATAGGAGAGGGAGGGAGAGCACAACAGCGTGCCGCCAGCCTTGTCTCTGAGCATGTGCGGCTGAGGCAGGGAGCAGCACGCATGCGCACTGGTCCCTGCCTCAGCCGCCCAGCCCAAAGCTTCTCGCCTGGGCGTTTGCATCAAGCACCCAGGTGAGAGGTTCCATTGCGCTCATTAGGCACAATGGAAAAGGCTAGCCCCTCCCTCCACATCACATCCTATGTATGCTGTGGACTGAGGGGCTCAGCCACCCAAATTGCGTTTTCAATAGAAAATGTGGTTTGGGCGGCTGAGCAGCTCAACCTTTTTGTCCCTTCCGGGGCCCACTTTTAGAGCGGGTCCTGGAAGGGAAATCATTGACAGCAGCAGCAGCCTCTGAAGCAGAAGTCAGAGGCTGCTGCTGTCAGAAGCGGCGGCGCAATTTTGGCTTTGGTTGTTTGTTTTTTTAACTTGAGCAGCGGCAGGGGTCCCCCACGGCGCTAGGGGGGAAGTGCCCAAAACACCCTGGGGGGGGGGAAGGGGAGCCACCACTGGCTTTCATGCAATATTTGTCCAAAAGGAAAGCCAACATGGGCCACAAACCATATGGCTTCAAAGGAGATGAGTGCAAAAATGTATATCCTTAGCAAACGATATTAAACTAGGGCTACAAAATGAAGATATCTTGGACCCAATCCTGCTCCCATTAAAGTTTGATGAAAATTTGCCCACTATAAAATAGATAGATAAATATAATTTAAGACTGATATTTACTGTCCCTGAGAATGTCACCAGAGTATTGTAGTAGGTTATCATTCTGTCCATGAATGCAAGAAGAAATTTTGGGTGTTTTTACATACACATTTCTCCTGCATGTTTGCTGTTACATCCTGGACTTTCTGTGTGTCTAAATCACTCACTCAGATCTTAAAACATCCAGCTCTTTGAACTTCTGCATAGAACTTCTCCCAGAACTTTTGTTTGTAAAAAGTTCTCCTGGTAAACTGTTTTGCTCCAGGTAGATGTGGTTACTTGGTTTTCTTGGCAGCGCCTCACAACTACAGCTGCGGCTACTTTAGCCTGCCTCATGGCAGTGTTTGTGTGAAGAATGCATCCGGAACTTACTCATGGACTTGTAAACCCAGAAGATTGAAAGACCAGCACTTTAAGGTGTGTGTAAATATGCCCTTTATTATAACACAACAAAGCAACTACAACATTGTTCACTGGCCATGCTCAGACACGGCTGTTGTTATCTCAAACACAAATTGTCTAAGCTGCAGCAGGAAGCATTCAAGTAGGAACTGGCAGTGAGGGACAACCTCTGTACATGTCACTTTTTTTTTGCAAGGAATTGTTTGGCTTCAGTGAAGGAACCATGGCCCTGATCCAGGTCTGAGCTGCTGGTGCATGCTTTCAACAGCCGAGCCCAGGGACAACGAGCACCATATAAAGGCTAAAGAAAGAGGAACTTATTTTTGACAGCTTGTTAATCTTGGATTTGGAAAGACACTGCAGTGTGGTGTCGTTGCGGCAATAACAGCGACGCATGTTTGACAGAACGCCCTACTGGTTTCCTGCTCTTAAAAAAATACCTCAGGAGTTGTTTTTTTAAAATAAATTGGCATGTCATGTGCGAAGGGTGTGACTGCTGCCAAAGGCCACAAATCCTGACATTGCAGTTCGTTGTGCCTGACAATTCCTGTTTGCTTAGCAGCTCTCTGAGAGTCGCTGCTAGTGCCAGGAAAAATGCCTGTGATCTTCTAGGACCCATCCCACACAAGCATTAGACAGGAGAAAGGTGCAGAAGACTTACTTTAAAAATACAAAAACCCCAGGAGTTCCCACGTTTTCTGGAAGCTATTTGTATTAGCTAGCTGTGACTATGGTTATTTTTTTCAGCAGCTTTGTTATTCTTAGATCATGCGCACGCACAACCAGGTGGAATGCGTACTATAGGATGAGCCACCCTTCTGGTGAGAGCTGCGGCCAGACCGGGATCTCGCCTTATAATAAACAGTTGAAGGGAAAAACATCAAACTCGTCCCTCTGAGCAGCTTTTCTGTCTAGCACGCATGAACTACACGCAGAGATCACGTGCAGAGACCAGGTGTTAACCAACAAGATGCTAGCCCACTGCAGTCTGGAGTTGGTCTCAGTGCAGCCCTCTCTCATATGCTTAGCATGTCCAGCCTAATAAACGGGCAGCCCCCTGTGAGTATTTCAGGCGCTTGTGGACAGCCCCCACTTGCGGCGACAGTGAGAGCAAGAACAGAGAGAGAGAGAGGAAGCAGTTGCTCCTAGGAGAACCCTCTAGGATTTCCACCAACCTGTATGCACAGAGGCACCTCACGCAACCTAACTGACAGAACACGGAGATGGGGGCACACATTAGCCCACGTTCCTCCACATGGCAGGCTCCACGTTCTCCGAGACCCTGCCGTGAGTGAGTGAGAGCTGCGGGTCAAGTGGGTGGAGGCAGGGGTAGCTGGTGGGTTTTGATGTTGGAGGGGCACTGGGGCAGTAAGGTTGGTGGGCCTAGGGGTGGAGCCAAGGGGACGGTAGGCCAGTGGCATGGCATAACCCAGTAGCAAGGTGTTCCCAGGGTTAACATCAGATGGAAGAAAACACAGACTACATGCACATCAAGCTTAAAATAAATAATGTATAAACCCCAAAAGCACAAAATTGCCAGCATTGTGAACACACCTAACTTCCTAAGATCAACAGCCTGGGGGGCGGGGGGGCAGGATGCATGGTGGGAGTGGGGCTGTCTCTTATACACATCTAGATGTGTATAAGAGACAGTACAGGAGCAGTTGGATCTGGGGGAAGGAGGGGGGCTCCTATCAGCCCTGGCCCGGATCAGTAGGGCTGGAGACAGAGCTGGGTGAGAATGGGGCTCAGGCAAGGAGAAGGAGGGTGCTGAGCACTGGGGTGGCTGGTCCTGTCCCCTCACCCCCTTTCTGTGCCAGCACCTGGGGGCAGGTTAGGAAGGCAGATTCCAGACTTGGATCTCACCTACCCAGGTTGTCCTGGTACGACTCTCTGTGTTGTTCCTTCATGGCCTCTGCCCAGGCAGGTCAGGCAGCTCTTCCCACAGAAGGGATGCCCAGCCACCCACTACCCACCAGAGGGGACATGACCCAGCCTGGGCAGTGAGTGCTGGGCATGCGCTGCAAACCAGGATGAGCTAGAACAGTGCATGTTTGAATTTGGCGCACATTGAGCTTTTAAGGCACCAGTGAGAGTGGAAAGAGGGGCAGGAAGCGGTAGCTACTCAGAGCTCTCTAGGCTTTTCTCCTGAGACTCTATGGTGCTGGTAGACCTGCATGCGAGGAAGCTGTGTGCAACACCTAATTGAAGGGACATGGCCACATGAGTGGGTGGTGGGTGTTGGTCACACGGCGAGTGGGACTGAAATCTGACAGACATCTAATAAATGGGCAGCGAACACCTCCTAAACACCCACTTGGTGTGGGCTATCGTCTCCTTTGTTTTCAACCTATAACTACAGTTCACAAAACTTTAGATACTTAATGAGATCCCTTTCAAAGCAGTTCAGTATGAGAGTATTTGCCAAACCAAACTTGCTATCCCAGAAAAATTATATTGATTTTAATTTATTTTTTTTCCTTTATGAAAAGGCAGTTGTATTGTAATGAATACCTAGGACATTTCTTCAAGGTCACCTGAGCTTTCGGCTCTTGATTCATACAGTCCAAAATACAAAGTTTTACCAACTCTTCTGCAGGAATAGCATTTAAGCTCCCTTGTCCTGTTACTTCTACCCTTCTATGATTCATAAATACAAAATAACCACATAAGGTATGCTGCAATCACTGTATGTATACCACACTCCTGGTGGAAAGCAACCCTTAAGCCCATTGTAGTTGACATAGGATGGGGGAAATCTCTCAACTGTTGCATCTGCTCCTGTGACATCTCTCACCCTGTCTAGGAACAGTTAGACCTTGTTCAGATATGATATGAGCTACTATTATTTATTTATTTTATTTTATTTATTGATTCGATTTTTACCCCGCCCCTCCTAAAACAGCTCGGGGAGGCTTACAATAAAAATAAAATACAGATATAAAACCAATCTATAAAATACATTAAAACACTTACAAAATATCAACCATTAAAACAGGACTAGGGAACAACAACAAAATAAAACAATAAATAAGAATGAAGGGGAATAAACCCCCTCCCCAAAGGCCTGGGTGAACAGCCAGGTTTTACAATGTCGACGGAATGTTAAAAGGCTTGGGGCCAGGCGAGCTTCCTCCGGGAGGGAGTTCCAAAGGTGCGGCCTGGCTACCGAGAATGCCCTCTTCATTGTGGCCCCCTGCTTAACACGGGGGACCTCCAAGAAGGCACCCCCGGCAGACCGAAGGAGCCACTCTGGGGCACGGAGGGCGAGGCGGTCCCTGAGATACGAGGGGCCCAGACCGTGAAAGGCCTTATAGATCAATATTATGTAGTTACAATGTGGTTATATCCTCTAGGGGGCCATGAGGCAGTGTGTAGTATAACTTAGTGGTACACATTTACCATGTAGTATCCTCATGTAAATCCTCTCTACCCACAAACACTTGCTGCTCAATATTCTCCCAACCTTCAATAAGTACATAAGAACATAAATAGTGCCACACTGAGTCAGACCAATGGTCCATCAAGCCCAGCATCCTGTCCTCAGACAGTGGCCAATCTTGATCACATGTGAGAAGAACCAACTGTCACAGTAGGCAATCCATTCCCCATTGTTCACTCCCAGCGCCTGACAGTAAGAAGTTCATCCTGTAAGCTACTTGGTTAATAGTCATTAATGGACCTACTCTCCAAGAACGTATCCAGTCCTTTTTTAAAACCCAGCTATACTATTGGCCCCAACAATGTCCTCTGGCAACAAATTCCATAAGTTGATTATGCGTTGAGTGAAAAAGTACTTCCTTTTATTTGTTTTAAAGCTGCCGGCAGCTAGTTTCATGGAGTGTTCTTTAGTTCTAGTACTATTTGAGAGGGTAAATAACCATTCCCTATCTACTCATTCCATATCACTCAAGATTTTATAAACCTCTATCTTGTCCCCTGCCAGTCTTCTCTTCTCTAAGCTGAAGAGACCCAGCTTGTCAAGTCTCTCTTTGTACGGAAGCCGTTCCATACCCTTTATCATTCTCGTTGCCCTTCTCTGTACCTTTTCTAGTTCAGCTATGTCTTTTTTGAGATGGGGCAACCAGAATGATGTTGATGATGCGGGGGGGCTTTCCAAAACTCAAAATTACTGTGTCATACTTGAACATTCTAAGTGAGCCATCAGATACTATGTGTCGCTAACTACTTTGTACGTAATGCCTGTGCCTGCCAGCAAGTTGCCTTAACAATACAAGTTCATAGCAGTGTCCAAACATCATTTGGTTGCAACTACAAACTCTCCAATATTGGAAGAGAATATCTCCCAGGTAGCATACATGCAGTTCATATTCTTCCAGCATCAAACACGTTTCCAGTTCATGCTAGGTTATTCCACAAAAGTCTTTGTTGTTGTACTGGGGTTAGGATTTTTCCTGCTGATGTCAGAGAGTTCAAGAGGAGGGGCCACAAAGTACATCCAGTCCCTTCCTAATAGCTTGGATTGTATGCACATGCTCATGGTCAAAATGCAAAGAGGGATTTAGGACATTTTCAAACAAACATTTTAATAGGAATTAAAGCCTTAATTCTTGTTAGATGTCTGTATGAATGCCGCAAATCAGAGATTATTATCTAGGATTAGGAAAAACATCTGATTTTATAAACACTAGCTTGCTAGGGTGTATGATATCCAGATGTTAAATTAATCCTTGATAATGTCCGTCTGAACTATCAAGGATTAGTCAACTAATCCTAGATTACGGCCACAGAGTCCTACATAAAGACCTGACATCCTCTCTAGTCATTTCTTGCTCTTTGGTACATCGAGTCACATTACTGTGGAGCGATCATATTACTGCTGTCATTATTCTGCAATGCATTGCGTAGCACCAAGTTTAAATACCCTCAGAACAAAGGGATGCGTTTCCATTTNGAGGATGCAGGGGGGGGAGAAACAGCCTAAGGGGAGGAGGCTGCGGAGGGAAATAGCCTAAGGGGAGGATGCAGGGTGGGGGGGACCAGCCTAAGGGGAGAGTGGGGGGAGGGAGGGTACAGGGTGGGGGAGGGAGGGATCATCAGTCAGTCTTACCTGCTTGACTGCTCCTGGAGTTCAGCGGTGGCGGTCCCAGGTTAGATCGGGGGGAGTTTCGTTTTTTTAAAAATTGCCCACATGTCCCTGCAGAGCCAGGACACGTGGGCAATTTAAACAAAAAACAAAAAAACAAGTAAGTTTAAAGTTACCACCAGTCTTGCTGCTGCCTTGCCACTCCCCCGGCCCTCTCTGAGCGGTGGATGGGGGGGAGTGGCAAGGCAGCAGCGCAGGGAAATGGCAGCGGGAACTGAAGGTGCGCGGCGCTTTCAGACTGAGCAGGGAGGAGCGCTCATATGCGCTGCTCCCTGCCTCAGAGTCCCCCGACAAAGCTATCTCACCAGGGCTGTCAGCGCGACTGCCCTGGCGAGATCTTCCATTGCACCCATTGAGTACAATGGAAAGGCTAGCCCCTCCCTCCACAGCACGTCCCATGTGTGCTGTGGACGGAGGAGCTCAGCTGCCCAAATCGCGTTTTCCATAGGAAAACGCTGTTTGGGCGGCTGAGCTGCTCAGCCTTTTTGTCCCTTCGGGGACTCACTCCCAGCGGAGTGGATGGGTCCACGAAGGGAGAAGAAACAACACAGTGACAGCTACAGCAGCCTCTGCAGCAGCAGCTCAGAGGCTGCTGTAGCTGTCATAAGCCGGAGCGGAGTTTGTTTGTTTTTTTAAAAAAAAACTGGTTTAAGCCACGGCTGTGGCCCCCGCAGTGCTTGGAGGGCACTGCCCCAAATACCCTTCAGGGGGAGCCGCCACTGGGTGGAGGCCACATGGCTGATGGGGGCGAGCACCTAATACATGGGCAGGTGGACATCCACCTGCTGTGGAGTAATGTGTGCTATAACCTCTCATTTGTTAACACCATCCAAGGGCAATGCTTGGATACCGTAACCAAGGTCTTGATCTGGACTGAATTGTGGATGTTTTATGCTGCTCTGCCAGTGAAAACGGCTTGATCTCTGCATTGACGAAGAGCCGCAGTGTAAGGAATGGCTCCATTCTGCCCTCTCTGCAAGCCCCTTACTATAGTGGGGTGCTTAGGACAGGATTAGCCCTAGCTACTCCCCTTCCCACATCCTGAGTTATCAAGGAAGCCCATCCAAAGAGTCCTGAGGCCAGGCATATTGCTGCTGCTACTGCTTCTTGGGGCTGGGCAGCAGCAACACTGGGCAGCCCCAAAGGAACCAGGGAAGGCCAGTGCTGCTGCCCTGCAGCTAGGGCAGCAGTGCTATCTACAGAGATCACTGCCTTGGATAAATGTCTCATTTGTGGCTACAGCACCTGTTTCCAGGCAGTGGCAACCCCCAGTACCACTCTGAGCCCCAGCAGCATGCCCGTCCTTAGGACAAGAGTCACTTCTTGGATGGACTTGCTTAGACTTTCCTAGAGGGGGGAGGCAAAGTAGCTAGGGCTGGCCCTGCCTAAGACACATTTTCGGAGCTTAATGGGGAGGTGGGGGTGGCTCTTGCCACTTGCAAAGTCTCAGTCCCAGCAATTAAATTCAAAGGTGGGGAGGGGTGAGCTTCAGAAAATGTCTCCAGTAGGAGTGGGCACCCCAAAATGAGAGCGACCAGGAAAAGACTGCTATTGGCCATTTTGGGGTTGAAAACAAAAGCCAGAGAAAAACTGGATGATTTATATCCGGGATGGGGAACCTCAGGTCCGGGGGGCAAAAGCAGCCCACAGCAGGTTTTTATGTGGCCCTTTTCTACTTCCTGGATCTGGCCCTTGGATCCAGTTCTTATCTCCAATCACTGAAAAATGAGCTCAAGGGAAGGGAGCAGAGATGAGGGCATGCAAACAAGGATAGGGGACAGTTTCATGGCACAGAGCCATGATTTGGGCCCTCCTTTCCTTGAGTGCATCCCTTAAGCGCCCCTGTCCCAACTTCTGTGCAGCCCTCAGAGTTTGTGCAAGCTTTCACTGGGAGAGAAAAGGTTCCCCACCTCTGATTTATATGATTTTCATTAATGACTTTCCTTTCCCTACCTTCTGCACTGGCATTTCAGTACAAGTTCTGCTCTGACTGACTGCAGCCAATCCATTCTTGTTCATCCGTGGGGACTGCTGAATCCAATGGAATGCGGTAATCTCATTACAAGTGCTGGCCTTTATAGATCTGTCCCTTCCAACCATGGAGTTGACAGGCTCACTGATGGCTATTTTTAGCTGTTGGAGGGAGTCCTCAATTCTCTGGCTTCTAGTAGTCTCAAATGTCTGTAGATCGCTATGGTATAATAGCGACCTGTAGGACTTAAAGAGGCTGAGGCATACTTTGCGGAGGAGATTGGATTGGAGAGGAGCAGAGAGGCTGATATTCAGCAGTACAAAATGTTTTTATGCAAGCATAGAGAAGAG
This sequence comes from Sphenodon punctatus, assembly GCA_003113815.1. Lineage (NCBI taxonomy): Eukaryota > Metazoa > Chordata > Lepidosauria > Sphenodontia > Sphenodontidae > Sphenodon > Sphenodon punctatus. The sequence goes on from QEPC01012801.1 coordinate 3,982,996, forward strand.
CTATTACTGAAGTCAGACCACAGCCATAAATAGTGTTAGGGACAAAGGTGGTGGAGAGCCACACCCTCTCCTGCTGCGTGCAGCCAACAGTGCTGGCTTGCAGCCACAAAACTTGATCCAAGTCAATGGGTCCTGCTCAGGCTCTATGCCCAGTGAGATCAGTGGTGAATCTCTGAGTAGCTTGACTGGCAGCTATTGTGTGTCCCAGGGGAGCAACATTATTTACGGTCTCATCATTTAAAACTGTGATCATTTCCTGCGGAGCATGAGATTTTCAAATACTCCCTTGTCATTAGGAAATGTTGTAGTTACCCAGGCAGCAGATTGCTCGACGCTGAAGGAATGCCATGAACTTAACATTTAGTTTTTTTTGTAAAAATGAGTGAAGAGGAGTGTCACGGAGAAACATGGGGTCACACATGTGTAACACGGGACTACATGTTTGGTAAATGTGGGGCACCAAAGGTTTCACATGTATGTAATGATACTATACATGTACACCATGTAATGTCAAAGGTTCCACATGTTTGTAATGTTAACTCTGAGAACTGTAGAACTCAAATTAGTCCTCTCACATGTCACCAGTCTACAGAAAGTGTATTCAATACATCTGGCTTGCTAGACAGCCTGTGGAGATGTTAATGAACTTCCATGTTTACAAGGGTTACGTATGTGACCTGAACCATGATCACCATGATCCCCGAGGCGGGAAATCCGAGACAAAGGAACTGAATTCCTATTTAAATGGGAGGAAGATAGGAGATGGGAGAGACTTTTGCTTGCAAAGCTGCTGGAGAGACATCTACATACGAATAACCAGCCTGTCAGCAACAGGCTAGGGCAGCATGAACTGAGGGAGAGATTCCGCTCTCAAAAGCCAAGTGCCCAGCCAGACATTACCTTTATGGCT
>QEPC01012801.1:3984330-3998427 GCA_003113815.1 Sphenodon punctatus
CTCAGCTTGTGGACCAATTTGTAGACAGTAGAGGAGCATTCCCAGGTGACTGGACTCCTCTGAGTAAATTCTCAAAAAACCTCCAGAGCCTGAAAACCCCAGGAGTTGGGAAATCAGCTCTGAGAAGGGAATAAACAGACCCTTAAACAGAGTGTGTTACGTTTGTTGTTTTAGTTTTGATTTTGGGCCAGGGAAAGTGCCAAAATAGGGCTGCCAAAGCGTTTCTCCAAGCTCTTGAGGAGAGAATTGGAAAAAGAGGCACAGGCCAGACACCTCCAAACAGAGGGAAAAACAAAGCAGCAACTGAAACAGCTGATCTGGGATTTTGAAATGAGCATGGACGGGAGTGGGGCGGTGGCAGCAAATCCCACCCCCCCAACCAGGTTCCCCTCCACCCAACCTGCAACCAACAGATGCAGATGGAAATGCACCACCAAACAGGGCCCCAAACCCCCCTCCAACTGACCAGCAGCCAGGGGGACAAGGTTCAAACTCTGAACTCGAGATGACCAGACTGAGGATGGAACTTGAACTCAGAATGGCAAAAATACAACAGGAGGACAAAGAGAGAGAAAGACAAGAAAGAGAATGGGGGAGAGAGCACCAGATTGACCTCCTGAAGACACAGGCATCCCTAGGAATGACTCCTCAACTCCTTCCACTAGGCAATACGAGAAACAACGCAGAAGGCAGAATTCGGGACTACACCCCATTGATTCCACAATGCGAGGGAAATCAAGGCATAGAAGAATACTTCACAACCGTACATCATGTTTTCCTTCAAGAACAGATCCCTGAGTCCTACTGGTCTGTGTGGGTTTCCTTCTTTTTCTTTTAGAAAGCATTTATTATCCACTTTGCCATAGGGATGGTCCAGCATAAACCAAAAAGGGATCTGGCTTTACAGGGGAAAGAGCAGAGCTTTTCTATTGATGGACGACACCAAGGCAGATTTCCCACCTTTAATCTTTTTTAGTTAAAGTACTTGGAGGTGTTGCTGGTAGCAACAGAGGGAGCAGTTTGGGGATAACGAATCTTGCATCGGTGCAGGGGGTGGACTAAATGACCGTATAGGTCCCTTCCAAATGTATGACTCTATATAACAGAAGGTACAACCTTTTCAAATTGCTTTCTTTACTTTAACATTGCATGGGGATATTTGTTTGTTTATTTATTTATTCCAGTTTTTACCCCACCCTTCCCAAATAGGCTCAGGGCGGCTTACAAAATATAAAAACCTAAAAAAGAGCTTAAAAGTTCCCCAGCCTTCCCACCTGCCAACGTTTTCCCTGACTGTGGGACAGATGCTAACCCCCATGCAATACCCCCAACAGGAGACAACCAGCTCCACTGTCACCACAGCTACTGGGCAGGCCCCAAGCTACCAAGCTGGGCAGCCGCCCACACACAGGTGCCTGAAAGGGGGAGCCCTGGTTGAGGCAGGAGACCCAGGACTTCATACGCATGGGCGGGGGGAGGGGAAGGTCCAGCACAACCTGGTGTGCAGCTACAAAACCAGACAGGTCTATGAAGCCATTGCCAAGGAGATGCAGCGGCAGGGGTACAATAGGGATGTCACCCAGTGCATGCAGCAGGCAAAGGACTTGAGGACCAGGTACAAGTATATTAAGGACAACAATCTCAAGTCCAGCTGTGCCATGCGTACAATGGAGTTCCATGATGAGCTAGACCGGTTCCTTTGCATGGACGGGGACATAGTTGCCTCCCGCATACACGGCACCGCCTTTGCCAGGGCAGAAAGAGGGCGCTAACAACACCCCCCTGCCCGGCCCCCCGGAGCAGGGGGAGAACGCTGCCCCTGGTGAGGCCAGCCAGGATGTGGTAGGGGACAGCCCTGTCACACGGGGAGGAGGCGGCCCGGGAAACCGCTCAGACAAACATCATCCTCCGCGTGTGCCCACAAAATCCACTGGGCGACAGGCCACAGAGACGAGAGGCGCACACAGAGCAGACGGACACCCAGGACGCCTCCCAGGATGTAGAGGACATGTGAACTCTTAAAAGCATGAGAAAAGCAGCCATGGTTCAGGGATCATTAGGGATCTCAGCTGGGGGGGAAACTGATGCAGCACCAGTTTCCAGTTTGGTTTATAAAATTTGTCTGAATGCTACTGAAGTACAGTAGTTACCTTGGTTTAATTATTTCAAGGTAGTTCCGTTTATTTATTTTTATTTATTATCCATAATTTATATCCTGCCCCCTCCTGCACAAAGGCAGCTTGGGGTGACTAACATATCAACTATAAAACACAAATAAAAACCATAAAAATACAATACAATAATAAACAAACTATAAAATAGATCAGCTTAAAACACCAAGAGATTCTGAATAAATACCCATCCCCATTCCCTAACCACCCCCATCTCCACTACCCATTCCCCTCACCAAACGTCTGGTGAAACCGCCAGGTTTTACAATTTCTACGGAAAGAGGGGAGATTCAGAGATAGGCAAACCTCCACTGGGAGAGAGTTCCACAGTCTTGGCGTGGCCACTGAGAACGCCCTCCCAAAGGTCACCACATGGGGGACCTCCAAGAGGGCATTCTTGGTCAACCACAGGGGCTGATCCAGGATCTGAGGGATGCGGCAGTCCTGCAGGTAAGCGGGACCCAGGCCGTCTAGGACTTAAGGTTAAAACCAACACTTTGGATTGGGCCCGGAAGACTCTAGGCAGTCAGTGCAGAGAACGGAGTACCGATGTAATGTGCTCCCGGGGGTCCATCCCCATCAGGAGGCAGGCCGCTGCATTCTGCACCAGCTGCACTCACCAAAGAGACCTGGCTGTTGGTCCAGGCCTTCAGGGAAGGGAGTGGGTAGGGGTGGGGGAGACGGGTAATAGGCAGGGGGTCGGGTTGGGTTAGGGAGGAGTTGGGTATGGGTTATTTTAATCTGGGGATTTTAGGTTGTTCTAATTTATTTTAATTGTTATGTGTTTTAAAATGTTAGCTGCCCCAAGATGCTTGTAGCAGGAGGGGACGGCATATAAATTTTAATAAATAAATATAAATAAATAAATTTGCAAAATGCAGTCCTCGCCACAGCCATCACTGAAGCATCTAGGTGGAGTGTGGAGTCTAGTTTAGAATGCGAATGAAGTGGAGCAGTTACTTTGGTTTATCTTTGTTCGTCTGAATGTGGCCTAAAGGATCTGTGTGTTTTCTCCCTAGGCAGAGGAAGAAGGGGGTTGTACTGAGCAAACGTTGGAGCAGGCTGTGCTGGGGAGACACAGGACCTGTGGTTTACAGTTTGTCATTTCAGGATAAGATAGATTGCTCTATTTTTTTTTAGCTTCTTGCTTTGTAAAGTAAAATGAAAGTAACATGTTAGAGGCTTTTACCAAGGTGTTTTCAATGTGGTTTAAACCAGAACGTTTTAAATAAAGCTGTGCCCATGTGCATTATTGTAGGGAACTCGGGGTGGACTGAGTTTTCCAACCTTTGTACATGGCTGTAGACAAGGAGAATATCTTTTAAAAAAATTAACTAGTGGCTGAGCATGAGTAATTCCCCTACATAGTGGGAACCCTGGAGAACAAAGGGGCAGTTTTGTTGATACAGCTCCTGTCTGCCAATTCATTCAGGTGTTTGCTTCTTCTGGTGCCTGTATCCTGGCAATGGATGATGGGCTGAAGGGGAGGTGGTTTGCTGAACAATGGCTGGTCACCGCTGCACCTCATTAAACAGCTGTTTTTTGTTGTGGTTTGGTTTTCCCCCACAACTGCGTACCCTCCAATAGTACCTTTTTGTCCGATACAGGAATTATTTTTGTTATGTAGTATGGTCTTCCCAGCAGTGTAAGGTATGTACCAGCTTCAGCACACCAAGGAGGTTGTTAACACCTGATTAATCTGCTGGAGAAAGAGCTGACTGACATCCTGCTCCGGCTACTGTTAATTGTTTATTCATTGCTAGGGGATGGACACCTTCTGTAATTTTAACAAGTTTGAGATAAGCACTCCTATTGAAAAACAAAGGAAGGTAACACCCAGGTAGGAGTAAGCTGTGTGCCTGGGATCAAGATGAAAACTAAAAAAAGATAGGAGTGAGATGTGTGTGCTTGGGGAGATGATTCTGTTGCTTGCTGAAAGGAATGATCACTGCTTCCGAGTTACTTTAGAGCCGAAGTAAATACACACATTTGAAAGTTTTGACTTTTTTAACAGGCTGAGTTGTAACTTGGTCAGTCCTACGCATATACAAACATATTTGCACACAGAGTCTCTCACACAAACATCCTTTTTGTACAGCTCAGCCCCAAAGTTTGTCAGTGGATTATTACAAATTTCCATAAGCACGTTCAAATGTTTGCAAATTAAGGGTGGCATGAAGAGTCCCTATTTTTTCTCTGACCAATGTTGGAGGGAATGGAACTAGCAGTGGGGAAATAAGTAGACTTTGTATGAATCTGTGGCACAGACAATGGTTCCAGATTTGCATAATACACACATGCTTTACTGAAGGGTGTGTGGGTTTGTTGAGCACTAGGTAATACTAGAGCATCCTAGGGGGAGACAGGTGATAGCTGGAAGGGGTTGGGTTTGGGGGCTGGGAGTGGGTTTCAGCTCTGCCTTGGGTTTTATTGCTGTTTTTTTTGCTGCTGTTATGGGAGGAGCTTGGTAGGTTGCAAATAAATAAGCGTTTACTGTGTCTGATAAAATCATTATATTCTAATACCTCATTGAGAGTTAGAGTTCATCCAAACGGTACCCTTTCAGATCAGGTACAGACCTATCGAGGTGTGCGACAGGGATGCCTATTGGCACCGGCGTTATTTAACATCTATGTAAATTCCTTGGTAACTGACCATAATGATGCTGAGAAATATCACCCACCCAGAGTAGGCTCTAGGAGGATTTTTATGCTGCTTTATGCAGATGATACGGTTCTGCTGTCCCTTAGTAAATTGGGGTTGGACAGAGCATTGGTGGACTTTGAAGCGAGATGTAAGGCAATGAGACTTGCCATTAATTATGATAAAACCAAAACGCTTGTTTTCGCTAGGCGGTTTATTAGGTGCAACTGGGTTCTGCAAGGTCATAGGCTGGAACAGGTCCGCTCATATAAATATTTGGGGATAATTTTTACTTATAACGGCTCATGGCAAGCTCACGTGTGCAGTTAAGCGGAAAATAAAGATGGAAGTACTCGCAATTCAGAATTTTTTTTATGCGTCATGGTCAACGAAGTATTAAAGCTGTTAAAATACTCATGGACGCAAAGATAATAGCGAGTATGCTCTATGGTGTACCAATATGGGGACTTGACTCTCAACTAATAGCAGGATCAGAGGCCGTAGTAAATGGATTTTGGAGACGGCTCCTGGCGATTCCTCCCTCATCTAGTGCAGCTTTGATAAATCTGGAACACGGAAATACATCTATGGTAGCTCAAATAGCAATTAGGATGCTGACTTTTTGGGTGAAACTGAGGGATGTTCCTGAGGCCTCTCTTACATCATTGGCTATGTGGGAGAAGCTCCAGGATAAAGAATGCGGGATAGACCGCTGGTGGTCTGAGGTGAATCTACGTCTCCTGACTTTAGGCCTCTCTGAGGCCTATGTACATGGTAACACCAGCGGTGTTGTTGTTACGCTTCTTAAACAACGCATATTAGATATAGACAGACAGAATCTGAGGGCCCATTGCAAGCAAATCTAGACTCTCCATTTATTACAAATATTGGATCCCACCCAAAGAGGGAGCTCACTATATTCATCAATTAGCAGACCCCGTACTTAGAAAGGCCTTCACCAGCCTGAGATTTCAATCCATGTAGACATCTTTATTGAAGGGGAGGTACCAGAAAATTCCATATTATGAGCATATCTGCTTGTGCGGTAAGGAGGTGGAGGACCTAGCACATCATATGCTGAAATGCCCTTTGCATACTAATCATCGTAGACAGCTGCAGGTGACTTCTGGCTGGGATTCTTCTCGCCCTGGGATCCAACAATTGTTTTATCTGTTAGGAGACACTGACCCTATAAGAACTAAGTTGGTCGCGGTCTTCGCTGTTAGGTCTATATTATTAGATCGTAAGCCGTAGGCAGGGACCGCGTCTATCTCATTGCTATGTAAAGTGCCAGGTACACTGCTGGCGCTATACAAATGCTTGTTGTAATAATAATAATAATAATAATAATAAATAATATTCCTGCTCAAAAGCCGAGCAGAAGATTTAGTTTGATATCACTTATGTCATAAATTACTGGTTTGATTTAGGTCATATGGTAGATAATTTATAGTTATGACTAATGTTGTATTTTGGAATTTATTGATGATTATGACCTACATTTCCATATGAATATAGTGAAATATGTTTTTATCTTTATTATGGCCATGTGGCCCACAATAAATAAATATTAATGTTCCCACAAAGAAAGTGAGAAATGAATAGAAAATGAAAGAAAAAATATGCTGTTATTAATTTTATTGTTATTGGATTGTTTTTATATTTTTGATATGTTTAAAGATGTTATAAGCTGCCCTGTGCTGCTATAGCAGAAGGGGGTGGTAAATAAGTCAAAATAAATAAATAAAAAGATAAATAAATATCCATACACAACAATAGCCATTAATTTCCATTGCAGTGATATGAACTAGTTTTACACCTAGGATGGCTTTACCTCCCCTTTAATGCAGGATGCTTTAAATAAAATGAAATGCTGGTTTCCAATACAGTATACAAATCATGCAGACTCATTCTCACAACTCTCAATCAATCCAAACGGAGGATTACTTATTCTTCGTAACATCTAGAGATCTCAGTCAACACGGACGTTCCTTGCTGTAGGTGTCGTACAAACATATCAAAGATGGTGGTAGCTCTTGAGTTTAAGCTTTATTATTATTATTATTTATTTTATTATTTAATTATTTATTATAAGAATTTGTATAGCGCCAGCTGTGTACCTGGCACTTTACAGAACAGTAAGATAGGCATGGTCCCTGCCTACGGCTTGCAATCTAATAGACACGGTGGTGGGAGACAAGGTGAGGGGACTTAGGGAGAGACAAGGGATAAATAACATTCAAGCGGATGCGAAGTCTCAGGTGCACGTACTTGGCTTGGTTGCGGTTAGGCAGGAGTCTGCGGGGAGAGCAGACAGTAAATATTGAAAGGGAAGTTCTAACAGGTGTCAGGAAAGACGGCGAGGAAGAGGTGGGTTTTGAGGAGGGATTTGAATGGCAAGAGAGAGAAGGATGGGGAAAAGGAAAACAGGTAGCATGTCTGAGGCTGAGTGACAAGGTAAATTGAATTGCTTAAGATTTCTAAGGAAATCAGAAACCGCTGTTTCACCCCATATTTCATGAGTTCCACTTCAGTGCTTTAAATGAAAGATCACCTTCATTTTTTTAAAAAGAAATGTTCTAAGTTCCTATTGTCCTTAATTCCTTGAATTAATTTGAGCATCTTTTTAAATGTGCCAGACAGCTTCTGTTTGCCGTTCGTGTGACGGGAATACTTTTCACGTCTCCAATGATCTGCCTCAGTTTGAAAAACAATTCCAAATAGCTCCAATCCTAACTTGCAGTTAATATTACTGTGTTTCATCTTCCCCATAACCAAGCTGCCTCACAAGACATGGCAAAAAAAAACACCCAAACCCTGCCTGGGGCTGCTAAAACCTTGTTCACATGTCACAAAAGTGCATCATGTTTTTATGTGCAATTAATTTTATCATTGCCTGATTTAAAAATTAGCACTCACTGTTGGAGTTGAACCAACCAAAATGGCTCATTATAAACAGACTAAAGCCTGTAATTTATGATACGAGGCTGGCTGAATTGCTAACTGCTTAATGATGCCAATAACTGTACAATAAATGTGTCTGGTTTCTATGTAAATCACTGCCCACTGCAACCTTGGGCTCAAGAGCTGTTTAGCTGCTGTAGAGCTCGATTGACAGAATCCAGGGCACATGCATCCAAGATTTTACTGAAAGGCTCACAGGAGGGGGGGAATTATATGAATCATGTAGCTTCATATCTTGTCATACTTAAATTTGAGAGGACACTATTAAGCACCCCATCTGCAGTTGGAAATCCTGCAGAGTGAGCTTTGGATTGGGTTTCCTTCCTCACACTTGCATCCCACCTGGTCACAGGGAACTAGACTAATAATTGTTTCAAAAGAGCCATCTATAGAGCAGAAATAAGTGAAGGGTTGGGGGGGGGGGAATATGAAGACACCTAATATCCCTTTCCACCCCCCCAAAAAGACAGTCATTTCCGATAGGGAGGGAAGCGTTTCTTTATCTGTTGACAGTGGGCTTGGATCCGAGCTGTGTTAGCCCAGCTTAACCCATCTCAAAGCTGAGCATGGAGATGATGATTGCTCTGAACCCTGGAATTAACATGTACAGCTGATGCGCGTACCATGCTTGAACCAGGAATGCTGCCTCCCTGCATGGCAGGGACTAGGTGCTACATGACTTTGTGCAGTAGATCACAGCTGTTGACATGTACGATCTGAAAGAACAATATGTAAAGAGAAGAGAAAAGGAAGACAAATTGGGCTGCCAAAACAGCAGACAATGACTTGAGCTTTCTAGATACCCAGGAAAAGAGTTCAATGGCTGAAATTTATCATTCTTTTTCCTCCTTGCAAAAACAGAAGCTGCACATCCTCCGTTACTGATTATTGATTGCTTACCTACTTTTCAGAAAACTGATACTACCTGTTTAACACATTTGGATTTATTACTTCATAGGCTGACTTGTTCCCAGTACTCAGGGGGACAAAGGCAAAGATCATGAAAAAAATCTGTTTCGCAGCAGTAACATTTTCTTTACCAGAAGGTTCATTACTGGAGGTGACAATGCAGCAAGATTATCTCCCCTTGACTCCAGGAAAGATATTCCCCAGGGCTACAAGGGCTTGAGGCTTCCAAACTGGTGTTTTTACACCTTGGGATACAGCTCTTCACGTGCAAAGCTGCACATGATTACTGCTGTGGGTGTTGTCTGTACACTGTAGTATCAGGATTTCTTCCAAAACCTGCCTTTGAAGGAATCGGGCGGGACCTAGACTAAGCCACATAATGGGGCCTCTGAATACACAAAAAGATAAGCTGGAAAAAGTGAAAGAAAGAAAAATAACTCTCTGGGGCTGAGGGGAACATAGTGGGTGAAAATAAACAAGACAGTAGCCCAGGAGTCACCTGCAGGGCTGGGAGCGGGTGCAACCCTAGAGCAGCTGTAGGGTGGGCAGCCCTCCATCTGTCTGAAAACAGCCATTGTGGTTTCCACACTGGTGTACCCGCACAAGGGGTGGGTTGTTTTTTTTTAAAAAAGAATTATGAAATAAGTCTTTAGCAGAGCATTGCATGAACAAATAACATTGCTCAAGTTGCAAGAGGAGAACAGTTTTCCCCTGTGAATATTTAATCCTGCAGCTCAGTTTATATTTCCTCTTTATGATTCAGAAAGGCTGCTAGAGCAATAAAAAGCATTGCAGGATTACAGGATGCACTGGGTGCAACAACCGATTATAGAGAATGTGATTTGACAAGCAAGGGAGTTTTAGGGTGACAGTGTCAAGTTTCTCTGCCATCAGGTATAATAAACAGGTTTTTAGTTTTTGGTTTTTTTAAAATTGGAACAACAATACTCGTGTTCCATCCATCTGGTACTTTCCCCTGTTGGATGATAAAGTTAAATAATTGACAGACTACTGGGGTCCACCACTGTTTATGTTCTCGGAGGAGATCCGCAGGGATCCCATCCTCACCTGGGGTTTTATTTGGAGATAAAGTGCTTCCTGCTAACTATAGGCCTATTAGCCTAATTGACACAATAGCAAAGGTTTTTACCAAATATTTGTTGGGCAAACTCGAGGGTTGGGCTGCTGAGAACTTTTTACTATTTGAAGAGCAAGCAGGATTTCGAGCCAGTCAATCCACTTTGGATCAGTGTTTTGTCTTATCCCATATAGTGAATAAATATGTTCACATGCGTGACAGCTCGGTGTTTGCTCTATTTGTTGATTTAAAGGCAGCCTATGACAGCATAGACAGGGCTATCCTGTGGAAGAAACTGCAGGCTTTAAATATTGATGAGCAACTCCTCTCGTTAGTTTGCCTATTATATACTAATACATGGCTTAGGGTAAGGTTAAATTTAATGGGTGTAGTGTCTGACCCAATTCAGGTGGCCAACGGTGTCAAGCAGGGCTGTGTGCTGGCTCCCTTTCTTTTCAATCTTTTTATTAATGTTATTGTTGGAAGTTTGCAAGGTTGTGATGGCCATCCTCCAGCGATAGGTGGAAGGCCAGTTACAATACGACTCTAAGCCGATGACATGGTTATACTTTCAATATCTAAAGTTGGAATGAATCGGCAGCTGGCAATTTTGAACCAATATTGTAACACAACTCATCTTAGTGTTAATCAAGATAAGACCAAGATTCTAATTTTTTCTAGGAAGGTTAAAAAATACTCTAGGAAACTGAATTTTAGTCCTCTTGAACAAGTTGATAAATATAAATATTTAGGAATATGGTTCACACGTACAGGGAACTGGAGAACCCATTTGGAATTTGTAAAACGAAAAGCTGCTCATACTATAAATGGGCTATTGAAATTTTGGAGAACTATGGGTGGGAAAATAACAGCTCCTATACTCAAGCTACTTCATGATAAATTACTTCCTCAGTTGCTACATGGGGCTGAGATTTGGGGTTCGACAAAGATAGAACAACTGGAAGCAGTTCAAAACAAAATGCTTAGGACAATTTTGGGTGTCTCTAGGGGCACCCCCTCTACTCTGTTGAGAGCAGAAACTGGCACATTTCCGGTTGCCACTAAAATTAGATATTTATTGGTGGGTTACTGGCTTCGAGTTCGAGCTATGGACTCTGGTCTGTTGGCAAGAACAGTCAAATTTATTTGTGGATTATAAGTGGCAAAAATCTGTTGATAACTACCTGGCACAGATTGGATTATCCACAATAAGTTTGACACAGTACTCTGGGCTTCAAGCCAAGTCCCTGATTAAAACCAGGCTAATGGACGTAGCCCTGCAGACAGAAAGAGCGGCTTTAAACGACCCAAAAGTAGCCCCATAGTATCCTTTGTTTAAGATGGGAGTAGACTATGAACCATATCTTTCGGACATATCAAACTTTAGAACTAAAAGAGCTCTGACAGCACTAAGATTTAATATGATGTCTACAAAAGTAATGGAACTAGGGATGGGCGAACAGATTGTGGTTTGGGTTCGACCGTTCGGTCCAGTTCGGCCATTTGGTTCGCTCGCTGCGTTCGGGTTCGGCCGTTTGGTTCGGTCGTGTTCGGTTCGATTCGGGCATTCGGGAAAAGTATCACGAGAGCCCATGATCACGCCGGAAACCGGAAATTCTAGTGTGTGCGGCGCTCGTGTGAGTGAGAGCGTGTGTTGTGACTGTCTGTCTGTTCGTTTTTGATTTGTGTGTGTTTTGACTGTGTGGTGTGTGTTGGTTTTGGTTTGGCTGGTTGGTGAGTGTTGGTGTGTGCTGTGTTGGGTGTGTGTTTAAAAAAAAAAAAATGGAGAAGAAGGTGACCAGTGCCACCACCATTAAACGCCAGGCCTGGGGGAAGGCCAAGGTGGCGGAGCCGGTGGTGGAGGAAGAGGTTCCTCTGGCCACTACTGGACCTTCGGTGGTGGAGGAGGAGCCAGAGCCGGCGGGCACAGGAGGTGCTGCTGCCACTGCTGCCAGGTTTGTAAACTTTTTTTTACTTGGAGGACAAGAAACTTAAGGCTCTATCGGTTAGAGTGAGCTCACTGGCGTGCGGGTGGGTGCATGGGTGGTGGGCATAAGTCAGGCACAAACAGTGGGCATCAGCAGGTAGCAGAGGATGTCTGCCACAGAGCGAGAGGGTATTGTAGTGTGTGGGGCTCTTCCAGCAGTCAGGCAGGAGCACAAGCAGCACCTCCACTCAAACATGTGCCAGGCTAGGAAGGGTCTCCACTCTCCAGTTGCTATTCCATTCCCTACGCACCCCCAAATAAGGGCAGGATTTTCACATGCCAGCCACCAGGGTCTTTCCAGTTGCCATCCATAGTGCCCCAAGGAGGGCAGGATTTGCACATGCCAGCAAGGGTACTTCCAGTTGCCATCGCTACTAGCACCCAAAGAAGGGCAGGATTTATACGTGCCAGCCAGGGTCTCATCCCTCCGCAGCACCCAAAGAAAGGCAGGATTTGCACATGCCAGACAGCCAGGGTCTCCCCATTGCCATCCCAAGCACCCCAAGGAGGGCAGGATTTGCACGTGCCAGCCACCAGGGTCTTTCCAGTTGCCATCCATAGCGCCCCAAGGAGGGCAGGGTTTGCACGTGCCAGCAAGGGTCACATCCCTCCGCAGCACCCAAACAAGGACAGGATTTGCACGTGCCAGCCAGGGTCACATCTCCCGTTGCTATTGCTGTTTGCACCCCAAGGAGGGCAGGATTTGCATGTGCCAGACAGGGTCTCTCCATTGCCATCCCAAGCACCCCAAGGAAGGAGGATTAGAGGCATCATTATAAATGCATGATATTACATTGGTGTTCTTAATGTGTTCCCATTTCAGAGAGGAATCAGATGCCAGTTCCAGCGCTGGTGCAACTGCCAGGCCAAGGAGGACTCCTAGGCCGAGTTCGCCAGTGACACCCCCAGACATTCGGCAGACAAGGTCAGATGTCTGGAGGTTTTATGACAAGGGTGGCGGAATTGCCACATGCAAGGTAAGGCATGGGGACTGGAACAAAAGTCCCCTGCAGAGAGAGATTGGCCTCCCAATCCACCCACTTGTGGAGACAGAATGCAGGCAGGGTTTGACAGACCATTGGTCTGACACAGTATGGCACTTCTTATGTTCCTATATTTTTATGCTCTTTTTAGATCTGTCATAAAAGATTCTGGCTGCAAAAAGAGGGGACCACATCGGAGCTCATTGCCCACATAGAGCGAACTCATGGCAGGAGAGTGAGGCGGCAGGAGGAGGACTCTGGTGTGGCCGTGGAACCTCAGCGCCAGAAGAAGGGGGGGAAGGCAACCAAAAAAAGACGGCATTTAAGCCCTTTCCCCCCCTCCAGCCCCGATGTGGAGACCCCCAGGCCCCAGGAGTCTGATGAGGTCAAGGCCTTTTGGGCCAAGTTTGAGAGACCCACCCGGGACTTCATGGCTGGCCTGCAGCAGACAGCAGCCACCATGGAGAACCACCTGGTGGAGCAGTTCCAGGTGGAGAAGAAGAAGGTGGAGGCGTACGGCCAGTATGTCTCCACTGACATGAAACGCCTGGAACTATACCACCAGGCGCTCTCCAGGTGGCATCGGGCCGTGGAAGGGGCCATGGAGTTTGCTGTGGCCCACGGCTACAACCAACAAGAGTCCCGGGTGACCGCCCCTCAGCCCTGTGCTGCGCCCCAGTGGCTGTTGCCTTCCCCTCGAGTCCTGGGGGACAGGGATTAATAGTTACATCTATAAGTTTACTTTCAATGTTTGCTTTTGTTTTCAGAATGCTGCTGTTGTTGCTTTGTTCTTGTTGTTGTTTAAATAGTTTTAATAAAAGTTGTTGTATTTCTTGTTACGAGATTCGTTTGACCTGTCCAATCTTTTATCCCTATGTGCTGAAGTTCTGGCTGGCAGGTGGCAGAATCTCATACAGCTTGTCGATCCCTACCAGCAGGACCTGCCACCCCATGTAGCGTAGTTATTAACCCAAAGATGTGCTGTGCCAGCAGCAGGGTATCAACTTGCAGACAGTCCCCCAGGAGGTGCAGGGCTTGTGTGTGTGTGTTTGTGACAGAGAGAAAGAGAGACAGGCTCCTTGGCAGCGGGCAGTGGGAGCTGGTGGTTGGAGGAGCTTTTATTTCCAGCAGCTTCAGCGGGCATCCACGGGTGGGTGCGGAGGAGTAGGCTGTTGGGGGTCATGGTTCGGCTGGCATGCGGGCACTGGGCTTCTGGATGCAGTGGAATGGAATGCGGCCCCCAGTGACTGGAATGATGGTCCCAGAATCTAGTTGATGGTTCCTGGGACGGGCGGGCATGACTGATTCAGGGATAGTGGAATGACAGCCTAAAGCCTATCGGGCACACTTCATTCAATCATG
>QEPC01012801.1:4001270-4058843 GCA_003113815.1 Sphenodon punctatus
GTGATCTTCACTTCCTGTACTGTTCTAGGTGTCCTGTTCCCCTTCCTAGTGTGTTGTGACTTCCCCCATCCTTCCCATACCCTCTGGTGCTTCCCCTTCTCCCCCATCAGTAACACGCGTGGGCTTCCCCTATTTCTGACACAGTGTGTGAGGGGGTGATTGAGTTAGGGGCAGGGAGTTATTCCCCCTGTACCAAGACAGAGGTCTGCTCTCACACTTCCTGGTCGGGCCCCCTATGATGAAACGGCCTCAGCTCTCTTGAGAGCTTCTTGGCCAACCACTAACCTGAGGGGACTATCTTCTCGGGAAGCTGTGAGCAACCCTCTGGGTACAGGAGTCCCCCTGGGGTGGGTGCGAGTGTGGTGCCAGGTTTGTGGGCCCTTCTTCCCCTATCCCCACCCGGAGACCCAACAGTATCGCCAGCACCCAGCCATGGACCTGGCATAACAAATGGGAGATATGGAACGTGCTATTCAGGCGTTAGCACTAGAGCTTAAAGACCTCAGAGAACAAGGGGCCGCAGGAGGGGCAGGGGCACAAGGTGGGGCGGCGGCGTTGGCTCCCCCAGTAGGGGGACAGCCCCCGCCACCTGTAGTTGGTGAGGCAGAGCCATTGGGAAGAGAGCCGCGACACCCCCCCATACAGAAGTTCGGAGGGGGCCGAAGACAATTTCAGGGGTTCTTAGCCTTATGCAAATTGGCCTTCCAGGTACAGCCCCGTACCTACGCGTCGGATGCGGCCAAAGTGGCCTTAATTATCGGGCACCTGGAAGGCCTTGCCCTGGACTGGGCCACTCCCCTCCTTCTCAAAGGCAGCCCCCTGTTGCAGGATATCGAAGGCTTCCTGCGTGAGTTTCAATTTTTGTTTGACTACCCCCACCGCAGAAGGGACGCAGAGGCAGCCATAATGACCTTAAAGCAAGGAAAAGGGCCCCTTCTAGAGTATGTCACGCATTTTCAGCAACTGGCGGTGGAGTTGGGGTGGGCTGACGAAGTCTTGAAGGTCCTGTTCCGCAAGGGCCTCCACGATGATATAAAGGACCAGCTGGCCTTGACAGGAACCCCCGCTAAGTGGGGAGAGCTCGTCAACTTAGCTTGCCAGATAGATGAGAGGCTTACCGAGCATCGGCGTGAATGGCGGCAAGAGACCGGGCGGAGTTGGGTTCCGCGAGGACCCCCGCTCGGAGTAGGAGCAGCAAAAGGAGAGGAAGCAGAACCCATGCAAATTGGGGCATCTCGAGGACCCCTGGATCCTCAAGAGAAAGAATGCCGCTGGGTTGGACGACTGTGTTATTATTGTGGCCTCGCAGGGCATTTCACCGGTTCGTGTCCACAACTACCCCCTAGCCGTCGCGGGACGGGAAACGATGGGGGCCGGGGCGGACAGGGGGTGTCCCGGTAACTTGTAATCATGACCCCCTCGCTGTACGACACCAGATTGCCACAATAGATCGACCGGGGAACCAGTTACGAATTCCTGTGATGTTGGGGTTTCATGGGTCGAGAGCGGTGGTCCTGCCTGCCCTTGTGGATTCGGGAGCTTCAGGAAATTTCATTGACATCCACATAGCCCAGAAGTATGGAATTCCGTTGATCCCGAAACCCGCCCCCGAAGCAGTGTTCGCTGTTGACGGGTCCCCGTTGATTTCGGGGCCCATTACCCAATGTACCGCATTACTTGATGGGTGGATAGGAAACCACCAGGAACGCATAACCCTGGACGTCGTCAGCACCCCGGCCTTCCCGGTGGTGCTGTGAATCCTTTGGTTACAAAAACATAATCCTTCAATTGACTGGGCGCACAAGAAGGTGTCTTTTCAGTCCCCCTTTTGCCAGCGGTGCTGCCAACAGCCCCCGCCAGGAAACCTAATTAGAGGCACCGTGAATGCAACCGTCGGAGGGCCTTTCCTTCCGGCGGAGTATGAGGATCTGCAGGACGTATTCTGAAAGGAAGACGCCTTAGAGCTCCCACCCCACTGCCCTTATGATTGTGCCATTACATTGTTACCCAACACGGTGCCCCCCTATGGGCGAATCTATGCACTCTCTAAGCCCAAATTGCAGACTCTAAAGGAATACATTGATGAAAACCTGAAGAAAGGGTTTATTCGCCCCTCTACCTCTCCCGGGGGTGCGCCGCTTTTCTTTGTACCAAAGAAAGATGGAGGTCTTCGACCGTGCATTGACTATAGAGGGCTCAATGCCATCACTGTGAAAAACCGGTACCCCCTTCCTCTCATCCCGGAACTACTTAACCGGCTCCAAGGAGCCACTATCTTTACAAAGTTGGATCTCCGAGGAGCGTATAACCTTCTGCGGGTGAAGGAAGGGGATAAGTGGAAAACCGCCTTTCGTACCCGATACGGGCATTTTGAATACCTCGTCATGCCCTACGGGCTCGCGAATGCCCCTGCCGCGTTCCAACACTTGATTAATGACATCTTCAGAGACATCCTGGACCAGTTTGTTGTTGCATACCTAGATGATATTCTTATTTTTTCCCAAGAGCCGTTAAAGCATATCCAACACGTACGCACAGTCCTTTATCGACTACGACAGTGCCGCTTGTATTGTAAAATGGAGAAATGCGCGTTCCACCAATCCGAAGTTTCATTTCTAGGCTTTGTCGTCTCGGCAAACGGAATCACCATGGAGTCATCCAAGGTGGATGTGATTAAAGCCTGGCCTGCCCCGCTGGCAGTGAAACCCTTGCAGCGTTTCCTGGGAAGTGCCAATTACTACAGGCAATATATTCCTCAGTATGCTGATATCACGACACCCCTGACAACTCTCTTGAAAAAAGGCCAACCTTATATCTGGGGACCAACCCAGCAAGAGGCCTTTGAGCGGCTGAAAACCGCCTTCACCACTGCCCCCATTCTTCAACATCCCGAGGTCGCAAGGCCTTTTATTGTAGAGACAGATGCATCAAGTGTGGCCCTGGGAGCTGTCCTCTCCCAACCCACAGAGTCCGACCAACCACCTCGACCGTGCGCCTTTTACTCCCGCCAATTGACATCTGCCGAAAGAAATGACACAATTCTAGATCGAGAACTACTAGCCATACGTGCGGCCTTTGAAACCTGGCGTCATTTGTTGGAAGGTGCTCACCATCCGATACAAGTGATTACGGATCACAAGAACCTAGTATACCTCCAGACTGCCAGGATTCAAAATGCACGTCATGCGAGGTGGGCCCTCTTCTTCGCGCATTTTAATTTTCAAATCATCTACCTGTCTCTTATACACATCTAGATGAAACCAAGAGGCGGGGCTAGAGCAAGACACCCCGACAAGCGGCACACAAACAGAGGAAGAGGCGGGACCAGCGTGGGCAGTGCGGCGTTCGGCGCGCTTGCGGGCGCAGCGTATGGGGCGGAGCTAAGTATATTTAAGCCCCAGGCTAACAGTGGTGCGTTGCTGGAGATCAGGTCACTGTGAAGCCGGCCCCTGGAGACTTGTGAAGGAATTCTTGTTGAGCGGAGCGAGAGAGGCGAAAGGCTTGTGCATGGAGAGTGAGTGGTGAGTGTGTGGTAATTAAGGGCGAGTGACTGGGTGGTGGTGGGGAGAGCGAGGTTTGGAGTACGTGATCTTCACTTCCTGTACTGTTCTAGGTGTCCTGTTCCCCTTCTTAGTGTGTTGTGACTTCCCCCATCCTTCCCATACCCTCTGGTGCTTCCCCTTCTCCCCCATCAGTAACACGCGTGGGCTTCCCCTATTTCTGACACAGTGTGTGAGGGGGTGATTGAGTTAGGGGCAGGGAGTTATTCCCCCTGTACCAAAACAGAGGTCTGCTCTCACACTTCCTGGTCGGGCCCCCTATGATGAAACGGCCTCAGCTCTCTTGAGAGCTTCTTGGCCAACCACTAACCTGAGGGGACTATCTTCTTGGGAAGCTGTGAGCAACCCTCTGGGTACAGGAGTCCCCCTGGGGTGGGTGCGAGTGTGGTGCCAGGTTTGTGGGCCCTTCTTCCCCTACCCCCACCCGGAGACCCAACAGTATCGCCAGCACCCAACCATGGACCTGGCACAACAAATGGGAGATATGGAACGTGCTATTCAGGCATTAGCACTAGAGCTTAAAGACCTCAGAGAACAAGGGGCCGCAGGAGGGGCGGGAGCACAAGGTGGGGTGGCGGCGTTGGCTCCCCCAGTAGGGGGTTACCTATGCATCAAAACCGAATTGCCGTGCCCCACGCCGCTCGCTCTAAGGTTCTATGGGCCCACCATGACGCCCCCATGGCTGGCCACCAGGGACAAAAACGCACCCTTCAACTCTTACAAAGACACTTTTGGTGGCCTACCATGAGGCAAGATACAGAAAACTATGTTCTCGGATGCGCCATCTGCTGTCGGACAAAGACCCCCCGACAGAAGGCAGTGGGATTACTACAGTTAGCCCCCCTGCCCCAAGGTCCTTGGCAGCGCATAAATTTAGATTTTATTGTAGAATTGCCCCCGTCCCAGGGGTATACTGCAATTCTCGTGGTCATAGACCAGTTTACAAAGATGGGGCATTTCATACCATGTAAAGGTCTTCCCACCGCCCGCCAAACCGCACAACTCTTCCTACAGCATGTTAAACATCATGGTCTGCCCTGTACTATTGTTTCGGACCGCGGGGCCCAGTTTACCTCCCGGTTCTGGAGAGCCCTGTTCGGTGCCTTAGGGTCCCAGCTCGCCCCCACTACAGCGTACCGACCCCAAGCCAACGGACAAGTAGAGAGAGCTAACCAAACTCTGGAGCAGTATCTTCGTTGTTACATTAATCACCTACAAGACGATTGGGTGGCCTATCTGGCCCTTGCAGAGTTCGCCTTCAATAACGCCCTGCATGCCGCCCTAGGCACGTCCCCCTTTTTTGTGTTACATGGGTTTCATCCGAGGCTTATACTCCCGGAAGAACCATCGATGGAAGTACCCGCAGCAGGAGTCATGATTCGGACTCTCCATCGTTGCCATGCTCACACACGAAAGATGCTACAAGAAGCCTGGCAACAGTACAAAACGATGGCTGATAGACATCGACGACCCGGCCCCCACTACCACATTGGAAATATGGTCTGGGTCGACCAGCGGCATTACCGGTCTCTGCGCCCTTCCTCTAAATTGGATCACCGTTATATGGGACCTTTCCCCGTTGAACAACAGATCAACCCTGTGGTGTATTGAGTTACACTTCCCCCAACCCTTCGGATCCATCCTGTATTTCACGTGTCCCTACTGAAACCCTACCACCCTCCTTTAATTCCGGAGGCGACACCCCCAGGACCCGTCTGCGAGGTACAGGGGGAACCGGAGTACGAGGTTCGGGCCCTTCTAGATTCTAGACTCAGGCAGGGCAAATTGTTTTATTTAGTGGACTGGAAGGGATATGGTGTCGCAGATCGTTCTTGGGAACCTGCTTCCTCCATCCATGCCCCTCGCCTGGTTCGAAAATTCCATTTTCAATATCCCTCCAAACCGGGACCACGTCCCATCCTTCGCCCCAGATGGAGGCCATGGAGGGGGGGGTGCTGTCAGGGCTCCAACCCCGCTACGACGGGAGAGAGCTCCCCGGGGAACGCTGAGAGTTCAGGGGAACTGAGGGCCCGGGCGGAGGGAAAACCCACCCGTCGTCGAAGAACTTGCAGAGCCACGCAAAGAGAACACGGGGGTGCAACAAGTCTCAGAGTCTCTGCCAAACCAAGAGGCGGGGCTAGAGCAAGACACCCCGACAAGCAGCACACAAACAGAGGAAGAGGCGGGACCAGTGGGGGCAGTGCGGCGTTCGGCGCGCTTGCGGGCGCAGCGTGAGGGGCGGAGCTAAGCATATTTAAGCCCCAGGCTAACAGTGGTGCGTTGCTGGCAATCAGGTCACTGTGAAGCTGGCCCCTGGAGACTTGTGAAGGAATTCTTGTTGAGCGGAGCGAGAGAGGCGAAAGGCGTGTGCGTGGAGAGTGAGTGGTGAGTGTGTGGTAATTAAGGGCGAGTGACTGGGCGGTGGGGGGGAGAGCGAGGTTTGGAGTAAGTGATCTTCACTTCCTGTACTGTTCTAGGTGTCCTGTTCCCCTTCCTAGTGTGTTGTGACTTCCCCCATCCTTCCCATACCCTCTGGTGCTTCCCCTTCTCCCCCATCAGTAACACGCGTGGGCTTCCCCTATTTCTGACACAGTGTGTGAGGGGGTGATTGAGTTAGGGGCAGGGAGTTATTNAGTGGAGGGGGGAGGGAGGAAGGAAGATTGAACACAGGGAACACGGCGGGGGGGGGGTAAAAACAAAAAAATAACACCAATCTATCTAATATAATCTAAATAAATGATAATATGGAGGTAAATGGAGGTGGATGGGTGAAATAGGAGGAGGATTGCAATGGATTAGGAATAGGAAGGAACAAAAACTGCTGGGAGAGGGAGCCTTCTGAAACGCCTGCTGTTCAGGAACAGTGACTAGCTCAGAAGGTGTTGGCAAGGGGGGAGGCAATCAGTTTTGTTTCTTGCTGCGCCTGCCTCACCGCTAGCCCCATTGGCTCCGTACAGTCTAGCCCGTGACCAATCGCAGACTGCGAAGCCAGTGGTCGGAGGTGAAAAGGGATGGTGATTGGGCAGGCTGGCTGCTACTACAAGCCTCTCCACCCCTGGTGCCTGGAAGTCTGCTCCTCAGCTGACTCCCCCTCTCTGTCACGTTTTGCCTACCAGTCACACGTTTTTGCCACCCAAACTCACCCGAACGCGATCCAAACTGACCAAACTGTTCGGTCATTTTGACGTTCGGAATTGAGTTCGGTTTGGCCTGTTCATGTTCGGTTTCGGTTTCGGTCGTCCGAACAGGCCGAGTTCGGGCCGAACTCCGAACTGCATTCACTCATCCCTAAATGGAAGGTTGCTTTCAGGGTATCCCGGCAGATTTACGGTTCTGCCCCTGCAAACAACTTCTGGTAGAAGATCTCCAGCATGATCTCTTACCTTGCCCTTTGTTAGAGGGATTTAAATTATTATTTTTTTGACAGTTATGTGCTAAGCCAATGGCTTGGTTAGGAGAAATGGGCCAGGCGTACTTTTAATAAGGTAGTTAGGCTCAATATTTGTAGTTGGCCTTTTGCCCCATTGTAGTACTATTTATGTGTGAAATGATTATTGTTTTATTATGTATTTAATGGTTCGTGAATTTTTGAGAAGGCCTTCGGTCAAATCAATTAATAAACTATTATTATATAAACAGTTTTAAGTCAGTCAAATATATTGTTTGTTGAAAACCAGATGGACATCTGTTAACTACCGCACCTTAATCTTCTGAGAAACATAATGAAACTATTAAGGAAGTGTTTGGTACATTTTATATTGTATTTAGTTGTGTGGACATTTTAAGTGATGAAATTAATCAATGGCACTGTTGGCACAAACCTTTCCAACATGAGTCTGCCTGTTATATTTTAACTACTTTGTGTGTTCAAAGGTCACCTTCATGGCTTATGGTACCAAGGTGACGTTGAAGAAAGTAGTTGTAAGGCTGATGCCTACAGCATGCCACGATCAGTTTGAATTTATCCATTAATCATTTTGTCCTAGAATTGCTGTTAAAAATGAATTGTAAATATCTAGTTGTCCTGATTTGAAAGGTCCTGAACACCCCTGTAATTGCCAGATCTTCTTTACAAGCTTGGTAACCTCGCTTCCAGTTGACACTGCAGTCAAGAAAAGTAACACAAAATATCTATCTATTTATTCATTTATTTATTTAATAACAAAATTTAATACCTCACCCCCCTCCCGCACAGCGGCTCGGAGTGGCTTACAGTCACAATAAAAACGTTTAAAACATAAAAACATCAAATAAAGGACTAAAACTTTTCCCCAAAGCCACACCCTATCCCTAATCCAAACCCTCCCAACCCCACCCTACCCATCCTCCCCACCAAAGGCCAGGCGGAACAGCCAGGTTTTACAACTGTGGTGAAAAGAGGAGATCCGGGGCCAAATGGATCTCCAATGGCAGGGAGTTCCACAGCTGTGGAGCAGTCACCAAGAAAGCTCTCCCCATTATGCCCCCCAGAAGACTCAGGGGACCTCAAGGAGAGCACCTCCCGATGACCACAGGGGCCGATCCAGGACTTGAGGGGTGAGACGGTCCCAAAGATAGGTCAGGCCCAGGCCGTCTAGGGCTTCATAGGCAAGCACCAACACCTTGAATTGAGCCCAGAAGACTACAGGCAGCCAGTGCAGCAACTGAAGAACTGGTGTAATATGTTCCTGGCAGCCCAGTCCCACCAAGAGATGGGCCGCCATATTCTGCACCAGCTGCAGTCTCCAAACCGTGGGTAGCCCCATGTGGAGTGCGTTACAGTAGAGGTGATAAAAGCATGGATGACAGTGGCCAAGTCAGAGTCTGAAATGTATGGCCGAAGTTGACACACCAGAGTGGGGAGCACGATGGAGAGGGCATTCTCGGTGGCTGCACCATGGCTGTGGCACTCCCTCCCAGAGGAAGCTTGCCTGGCCCCTGGTCTGCTGACCTTCTGCCTGGCCTGTAAAACCTGGCTGTTCACCCAAGCCTTTGGGGAAGGCAGTGGGTAGGGTGGGAGGTTTTTTTTTAGTCCAAGTGTTTTACCCTTATTTATGTTGGTTTTAGGTTCCCTCTCTGTTTATATTTTTATTGTATTTATTGTTTTTATGGTTTTAAAATGTATTTTGTAAACCACCCCAAGCCATCTGTTGACTGCAGGGGGCAGGATATAAATGGAAATATAAATAAATAAATGGCGAAAAGCACTCCTTGCCACAGCCTCCACCTGAGCATCCAGGCGGAGCTGCGAATCAAGGAGCACCCCCAGACTCCGTACCTGGGGAACCAGCGGAGGACAGACTCGAACAATGATGGGGGTCATCACCTCCACTGCCTTACCCACCAGCATCACCTCCGTCTTGTTGGGATTCAGTCTCAGTCAATTAGCCCTCATCCAATCCCCCACAGCTGTCAGACACCCAGTAAGCACCAAGACTGCTGGGCCTGGGTCTGATGAAAAAGAGAGGTAAAGCTGGGCGTCATCAGCATAGTGATGACACCACACGCCAAACCGCCTGATCACCTCACCAATCGGCTGCATGTACATGTTGAACAGGAGAGGGGACAGAAGAGAACCCTGTGGGACTCCACATGAGAGATCTTGGTATGATGAAAAATAATCCCCAAGCACCACTCGCTAAGTTCTTCTGGCCAGGAAAGAGCAGAACCAATCAAGAACTGTTCCACCAACCCCTTCATGGTCCCCCGGGTGTGTCACCAACATCTCATGGTCAATGGTATCAAATGCAGCCGACAGATCTAACAAAATCAACAGGGTCGAATGATGATCTAATTTCCAGCACAGGTCATCGACCAGTGCCACAAGCGCAGTCTCGGTTTCTTGAGCGGGGGATGCACCCCCACCTCCTTAAGGCAACCCGGCACCCTGCCCTTCCTAAGGGAGGCATTGACCACCCCAGCCAGCAATGGCCCCATTGTCTCCCAGCAGGCCTTAACCAGCCAGGACAGGCATGGATCTAATTCACAACAGGTAGTCCTGACAGCCCCAAGAACAACATCCTCTGTATCAGTAGGGGTCACTGACTGAAACTGATCCCACAAACTGGGACATGGCGGGGCTTCCATAACCTCTGGTTCCCCACTGCAAGAAGTGCGGCATCGAAGTTGTGGTGAATCTGAGCGATTTTATCCGCAAAATAATCCACAAACATGTCACAGAAGACACAAGATGACTAGTTGAAGAGAACAAAAGCAAGGACTATTGGATGCTTGCTTGAATGCTCAGAGGCAAGGCTGGGTGAAGAAACTACTACCGTACATTTTGTTTAGAGAGTCCGCACATGTTGAGTGTGTTTAAACGGATAGCAGCCCCCTCTGTTTTGCCTCACCCCTGGGTGGCCTGTCGGTCTAAAGGCAGGCCCCCAGATGTGCAAGCGGAGCAGAGGCTGAGCTGATTGTGCCTGTTCTGCTCCAGCCCTGCTTCCCAGAAGATCCAGGAGTACCGCCAGCAGAGTGAGCCACCCAAACCCGGGGTACTGACCCAAGGTGGAGCTGCTGTCGTCTGTCTGTCTGTTTCAGTGAACAGATGCTGCAGCTCTGCTATCAGCCAGCGGTTGCCCCAGGCAGCACCAGAGCTGTGAACAGCAGCCTAGAGTGTCTTGCAGTCTGTCTGCAACTCTATGGTGTGGTGGAGGGTGTGCTGCATGGGTGAACAGCAGCAGCTGCCAGGTCCATGTAAACCTGACCCAGGTAGGCCTGCAAACGGGCAGACACAGGGGTGCACTCTTGAAGCAGGTCCAGGAGTGAGCAGCCAGTCCCTCCTGTGTCTGGAAACACCCATTGTGAAAGGCTATTATTTTGCTGTGGAGAGCCCTGCTTTGTGTGTAGATATCAGATAATGGCTGAGAATGCATGAGTCAGACTTCCCCAATGCAATTACCATGTTCTTCTGATGCAACAGATGTCACCTTTTTTCCTAATGCCATTCTGCTGAGTGAGGGATTCTGACAGAGAGCAGAGTGTAGGTGTTTTTAAACGAGATGCTACCAGCTATGGCCATGCAACTTATCTGACTGCCCATCTGAAGGTGGGGGCGAGGGGATGCGCACTCCCATGAGCCATGCATGGAGCACTACCAAGAAATCTAGAGCGTTCCACGGGGGGCCAGTTATGCTAGCAGATCGTTCCCCCGCCCACTAGGGTTGGGCGAACACAGTTTGGAGTTCGGCTCGAACTCGGCCTGTTCAGATGACTGAACCAAACTTCTGAACCAAACGCTCGAACTTCCGAACAGTTTGGAAAAGTTCAGGTGAGTTCAGGGGTGGGAAAAACGTGACTTTGGGTGGGAAAAAGATGTCTGGAAGGGGGGAGGCAGCTGAGGAGCAGACTTCCTGGCACCAGGGGTGGTTTCAGGGCCAAAAATACTGATACCAGAAAAATTTCGGTTTCGGTACCGATAGCACTTTTAAAAATGTTCGGCCTAACCGAACTCCGCGGAACCGAACAACCGAACCTGAACTTGGGTTTCAAACCGAACATCCGAACAGTGTTCTGTTCACCCATCCCTACCGCTCGTGCCAGGGACATGTCAATTTCAGAGGCCAGCCCAGCACGCTTCCCACTCCCCCATGGTCAGTGGCAGGGGGAGTGCATGGAGGCTGCCTGTGTGGCTGCGGTGGCCACCATGGGAGCCACCCATTAGACTTGCTCCCCATGCACTCCGCCTGAGTGGCTGCTCCCCATCTGTGCCACTCAGTGGCCACTGACCCTTGCCCCCCCCACCGCCCTTTCTGGTTTAAAAACACCGTCTGTGGTAGCTTCCCCGCTTGTGCACGTTATGTGACTGTGGTTAGTTTCTGAAGGAACCCATGGCAATCTACAGAAGCTTTTAACAAACCAGAAAAATTGAATGAGGCTTTCAAAAGCACTTGTTTACGCACCCGTATATCCTGGTGGTCCAGTTTTATCACTGTCTACAATGAAAGTAGAGTTAGGCCAAGACGGAGCCCTTTTTCAACTCATTAATTTTGATATGAATGGCAAAAATAGGCAAATGCCCTTTCTGTTTTATTCACTTTTTGTTTCAATGAGCTCAATAAAGATAAATGGACAACAGAAAGCAATGTCTGTAATTTACAAAGATAGTTCTGTATTCCCAGTCATTCTGGGAATAAGTTAACATTTCTGAAAAAAATAATGATTAAATTATAAGCCAGTAAGATGTTATACAGTACGTTTGATAACCATTTCCATTAGAGTTTAGTGCAATATTGTCTGGTCGACACCAAGTAGAATAGTATTTCTTCAGGAGATTTTTCTTTAGACCCATCTGTGCAGTTACTGGATAGAGGAATCAGGTAAAGAGAAACTGGTCTATATGGCTATTAAGAGCTGTAGCATGACCTCTCATTTTTGGGCACATTTTTGTGTGTGTGTAAATTACTAAGCATGTGATTTATGACAATGCAGTTTCTGCTAACATGTTTCATCTTGTTAAATTGGCTAACATGGTCTGATCCTGCCATGGATTCAATGTTTTCTTGCATAGTCCTTCTGGATTTTGATGAGGCCCTGTGAAGATGTGCCTGCACAGAAGAATGGAGTTTTAAACTACCTGGCAACTGAGGATTAAGAAACATGCATAATGGGATGAAAATGCCCTAACTCAAGTGTTTGACATTGTGTCTCCTCTACTGTGTGAGCTGAATGGAAGAAAAACTCCTTAAAGCTGACGGTGAACTTCACCTTTTACAGAGAGGTGGTGACAATGTGTTAACTAAATCAGAGGGTCAGATAGATGGTGGGGGCTTAAGCTATATATGTTAAGCCAATACTATACATGGTGACTTCAGCAATAAAGTGAAAATGTAGCTGTTTGCTCTATATAACCTTTGCTCATTTGTATGTGTAAGGAGATTAGCACATGTTGAAATATTGTGTAATGCTAGATCAATAGAAGATTCATTCAGTAAGTATGAAATCAGTTATAAAACGCACAGACCAAGCTTCCTCTACATCTTGCATATTGAAGAGGGTAGAACAACCACTGCTAGCTAGGAAAAAGGCATGGAACTACAGTGGCCCACATGCACTCGAAATTTGATGTTCCTGGACCCAACCGCAGAATGGTTAAGAACCTGGTTCAGTCTTATGTCTATGCGATATCAAGGGGCTTTATAACAATTTAATAATATAACTAAAATATTAATTGGTCCTAGCTACAGAGGAAAAGAGCAAAGTGTCTTTTAATTCTATTGAAATGCTTCTGGGTCTAAGAACGTAGATGTTTTGCTACCGAAGACTAGGTTGAGTCAAGGCCTATGCCCATAATATCACAGGATGGGAATACTGTCTTTGAAAGCTTTGTAATGTAATCTTGTTGGGCAGAGCATACAAGACTGGGCATGAATTTTTGTTTCTAATTTGAAACCAGAGATATTTTATACAAGATAATACAGCATGATAAATTTAGCCAACATTTCTTTACATTAGTAAGATAATTATAAACAAAGATCAGAAGGCCTGTTGTCTCTTATCCATACCCTTTGGAAATCGTAAAGCTGTGTCATAATAATATAACATTCTATCAATTGTAATATTCTTTTAAAACACTCTTAAATATAAGGATGACATTTGGTCAAAGTTAAATTGTTGATCACACTAATATTAAAGCTTTTTTAGATAAATAACTTCCCAAGATGGGAAATTCATATTCCACCTTGGAGCTGTACACTGATCATCCCCAAAACTTGGACAAATAAAAGAAAAAGTTGAACATCCAGACAAATTTTTCTTGTTTTCTTTTTTTCCTGATTCTGACTGGAACTAACTTTAAAAATGGTTGCTGTTTCTGAGCAGTCTGGCAAGGATACAGTGGGCTATGTTAATGTGATCCATTTCTTTCTTCTAGTCATTAGTAAAGTTTTATGTAGCTACTTCACTGAGTTGTTAGTAACCGCAACAGAAGTGTATGTAGGTGTCAGCGCAAAACTCTCCCTGATTTCAGCAGGCTCAATCAATCCTACCCAAACTGAGCAACTAGTGGATGCTGAGGCATGGAACGCTTGCAGGGTCAAACCTTTAGGGGAAGATCATCTAGTCTGCACTCTGCGAGAGACAGCATCTAATTTACAGCATCTGAAAATTTGGCCCTTTGTTGGCAATCATCTTATAACTTTATGAAAATTGTGCATGTGCTTAGGGACAAAACTACATTGATTATCAAAGACTGAGAAATTGCAAATGCCACTACTGATACAACAATAGCTACCAATCTGGGTTCACATACTGTATTATAGTTTGACTGTGCACAGCTGAGCTGCCATTCACCTTGCAACTAGAGTCTGTAAATATCTGAAACATAAATACATTAATAACTATACACATTTAAACAAATCCACATCACTACCAATATTAAAGGATGCAGTGCCTACTCTATAACTGCCTTTTGTTACTAGAGATACAATGTAGAAATAAATGCTATTTTATATGTTACACACTCTTCTTTAAAAGTCAATGACCTTGATTCCATAGCCCGTGTAAATTCTGTGTGCGTATGTACGTGAGGTTTCCGCATGGCACAATGGGCCGGCTGTGGGGATACGTGCAGTTTGCACGCAGTTTATGCGGGCTATGGGATCGAGCCCAATGGCAGTCAAATCTGTAAAATAACCAAAGCCCAGGTCCAGGCCTGAGCTAGCGTCACTTTTTGTAGTTGAACCAATCCCACTGTACACAATGTATACTTAGCTAGATGTCAAACACACAGAAGAACTGTTAACACAACAACTGCTGCCTGAACTGAAGGAGAATTCTTTGATGATGCGTAGTCACAATTCAATCTTTTACGGAGCATCCTTTATCCAGGATACAGGATGCCTGTATCACATGTACAATGTGAGCAGAGGAAAATGTTAATGGAAACACCCTATATTGGTTTGGAGCTTCCGTGTCCATACAGAAAATCGGCATAATTATTCAGGTGGAGATTCACTAGGATTTCACAAAGTAGGCACACGAGAAGTGGCCATCACCCAAACGTTCCCTTTTTTCACCCAGAGTTTTCTTCTTAACCCGATGGGAGTAGGGCTAAGAGGAGGGGGAAATAGTGTGTGTGCCGGACTGTGGGTGTTTCTAATGATCTTCAGAGCAGTGGCCTTTTCTCAAGCTTATATCATCTAAACCAATCTCCCCAGTTCTTCCTTTCACTTTTTCGCCTTTGAAAATGATCTAGAGAAGGAACAAAATCAAAGGATGGATGTTAATTTTTAAAAAAGTCAAAACACTGACAAGAATGGTCACAATTGCTAAAAGGTCTCTGCAAGTAATGCAGCAAGAGCATGTTAAATCATGGCACAAGGGAATTCAGAAGAAAGACTTGAAGCCCTTTTAAAAATAAATAATTTCAGGGAGCTTTTAATGGAATAAGCATTTCCCAGTGCTCCATAGAATTTTGATCACTGATGCCGGAAGAAGCAATATAAATGCAAGATTCAGAATGTAGCCACACAAGATAGGCAGGGGAGGCTAACATGCCTTCGGTAGCCTTACCCTGCTCCCTGGGCAGCTGGGCTACATGATGCAGTGGCTCGTGTGGTTGGTGGCTGCCAGATGTCACCCCCCCCCATCCTGGGGTGGGGTGAACAGCTGCCTACTGCATGACGCGTCCTTGGAAAAATTCTGAGGATGTGTAACAGAGAAGCCTTACCCCACAGGGGGCAAGGCTTCCCAGGGCAGGGCAACTCATGTGGCTGGCCCCTTCTGCCCTGCCACATGGCGACCTCTACGGCAGGGCTGTTACCCATCATGCACAGCTATGGTGCAGCCAGGGGTGGGATTTTGGTCTGTCTGAGGCAGGAAGACCGGGCCGGGCCAGACGCTAGGTCGTGTGGTTAGAGCTGTCGAACCCCGCTCCCCCCGGCCATGGCAGCAGCTCTGACAGAGGCTGACCCATCTGGCTTCTCTGTGACTGTGTGCCCAGCTCCTCACACTTGCCCTGCAGTGTGGCGGTGGCGGCGATCGCCTGCCATAGGATTGGGCCCTCGCTGCTTGTGTGGCCTCATCCTCAGTCCCATTTTATAAACAGGTAAAATATTTGAGGTGTGTGTAAAGTTTCATTTTGGTTTTTCACTGCTATTTAAAGTTAGCAAGAACTGACCGAATAGAAAGATGTATTAAACAGACCGACCTTGGCTTTCCAAGGTGACTAGTGACTGCATGTGCCTCGTGTTCTTTGCCCAAGTTGAAAGGCTTATAGAAGATAGCCCTCTCTAAAGCATCTCAAGTTGAACGTCCCCAAATTCTGCAGCATCAAAAACATTGGCTGCTTCTTAAAATAGAAATACAGTGGCCCATTTAGGAAGAAAAGACTAAAGAGGCTAACATGACTGGACTAAGAAAGCAAACAGCCCAGTGCTTCAGCATCTCCGTCTCCTATGCTAAAATAGTGAGAAATACAACGTGTGTGTTACTCACACTCTTGATGCCAGATCCTTGCAAAGTTAATTGTGTTTGTCTCCAGCCACGCCCACCATTTCTTCCCCAAACCGCTGGTCCATGAGCACCATTTTTTCTTACAAAAACTTGCAGTAGAGCAGAATGCAGTCCAGACACCTTATGCCTGAAGGACAGACACAAGTCCCCCAAATAAGCTAAATGGCCAAGTGGAAGGACCAAGCGTGCGTCTCTTCCCTCTTTTCCTTTGGGATCAGAAACAGATAGGTACTGTCCACCTGAAAAAGAAAAGAGAAAACACTTTTTAAAAGTTTAAAACATTTAAAGGACAAAGCAAAAGAAATGTGCTAGCGGGCCGGCCCGCATGGTTCTGTGACTTAGTGATGTAAAGGTTTAGCTCTTAGTAGACACTAGGTTACAGTCACATGGGCTGCAGGGGCCCGACCCCCAGGTGACCCTCATGGCGGGCAAGGGCAACCTTCCCACTGTGGGGTCAGTGTGGGGAGCTCGTCAGCTGGGCGGCCCCCCACTGGGCAGCCAGGCTGCTGTCAGAGCTCCCTAGCCAGGGCAGGCCGAGGCACCAGCCACACAACGGGCACCCAGCCCAGTTTCACCTCCCTCCCCTGGCCTGATCAAACCCCCGCCCCGTCATGCAGTGTCAGGGCACAATGGGTGGCAGCGCCCGCTGTTCAAAGTCCCGCTGCAGACCTCTCTGTGCAGTGGGGCAGAATGGTCCCCGGAACATGGACTGCCATATGGGGGGGGGGGGGGGGGCTGGCAGCAGCTGGTCACATGATGCACTGTATTGTGTAGTCCGACTGCCCAGAGTGGGTCTCCTACTCTTCATGCCAATGTAAGAGCTACTAGCATGGAGGTTTTTAACGATAACATATGGATAGAACAGGTGGCCAAGGGCTCGATGGTGGCAACATCAGTTTTGTGAGCACCAGATTCAAGTCCCACAGGGGCAATGACCTCTTACAGTTGGCGTAATATTGAAGACACTTTTTAAAAATTTCAGGACTGGATGTGAAAAGAGTGGACGTCTCTGTACTGGAGGATGGTGAGCTGAAATGGAGGCTGAATGAACTTTCAAGGCAGATGCACTTAACCTCTGCGACTTCAAGTGAGTTAAGTAGGTAAGTTTATGGTTTATGTTTGACGTCCAGGGGTTGAGAGTGAGTGTGGCTGCCCATGTAGAGGAACCTCATAGGTTTTGCCTCATAGGTTTAATTAGCAGAAAGCTTCCATGCACTTTTGAGGATGTCAATCACTTCATCCAGGTAAGTCCTTTAAATCATGCCAAGTTAGGCAATATCAGTCAGGCTGTTAGGTGGAGCGACTGGAGGTTTGGGTGGAATCCTCTGCCATTGTCTTGTGTGAGAAGATCCTGCCTGTTTGGTAAGCAGTAGTGTTTCTGGGACATGCGAGTCATTTGTGTGCACCAAGGTTGTCTTGGCCAGTCTGGAGCTACTAGAATGCATTGCGTGTGTCCTTGTCTGAGCTTCTGTAGGACTCAAGGTATGAGGGGGAAAGGTGGAAAAGCATACTGTAGATGATCTCTCTAGTATAGGAGAATTATGTTCCCTATGGAGGCTGGGTCCCAACCTGCTCTGCTGCAGAACAGGGGAAGTTGAGTATTCTGAGATGTTGTGAACAGGTCTGTGTGAGGAAGGCCCCACTTAAAGAAAAGGTTGTTGACCACTGTCGTGTTGAGCATACACTCTTATTGAAGAGTAGGTGTTCTAGTTAGTGCATCAGCTATGGAGTTCAGTTGGCCTGCTAGATGTGTGGCAATGGGATATATGCTGTCTGGTATATGCACCTTTTCCAGAGTTTGGTGGCTTCCTTACAAAGGTGTGTAGATTAAGCGCCTCCCTGTTTGTTTATAAACCACATTGCTGTGGTGTTGTCTGTTGCAATCTGTATAGTCTTTCCGGTGATCTAGTCTTTCTAGAGATATGGGTTAGAAAGACTTTTAGAGCAAGTCGTATAGCTTGCATCTCCAAGAGATTGATGTGTAGGATACTTTCCCATGAGTCCCAAGTGCCATTTACTTACATGCCCTCACAGTGTTCTCCCCAACCCAGTGCGTCTGTAGTAACGATGGTCTCTGGAGTGGGCTGAGAGAAAGGCATCCCGTTGGAGAGATTCAAATCTTGTGTCCACCATTCTAGGGTGTGTAAGATGGATGGAGGAATAGTAAGGTGCCTGGTAAAATCACCTGTGGCTGGAGAATACTTGCAATGATGCCAATGTTGGAGAGGTCGCATCCTCAATTGGGCGTGTTGAATCATTGGGGTTGTGGATGCCATGTACCTGCGAGCTGTAAGAGCCACCTTATGGTTGTCTTGGATGTTGTATTAAATGGAAGATGCGTTTATTTGTTGCGTCTTGTCTGTCCCGAGGAAGCAGGGCTCTTTGTTGTATGGAGTCCAGATTTTCACCTTTGAAATGAATGTGTTGATTTTATTTTAGAATTGATTTCTTAAAATTCATGACAAACCCCAGTTGTTGAAAAAGGTCACTAGTAAATTGTAAATCATTTTGTAAAGACAGTTTAGAGTGAGATGATATTAGTCAATCATTGAGATAGGAGACAGAAATCCCGCTATGACTAAGAGAAGCAGCTACCGGGGCTAAACATTTTGTTAAAACCCTTGTTGGGGCTGCAGAAAGGCCGAAGGGCAGGACCTTGTATTGATAATGACAATTGTTACAGATAAATCTGAGTTACTTAGTGTGAGGTGCAGGGCTGTACCGTATTTGGGCCGATTACTGAAGTTCTGAATAGTTGGCCCGAGTACTCTGTGGTGTGTCGGCGCTGTTTCTGAAGTTTTGGAATTTGGATTCGAAATTCCGGACCTTGGAAAACTTTGGAAAGTTGTTGCAAAGTTCTTGAACCCACAGGCAAAGCACTACCCAGAAAAGCAGGCTAGCAAGAGAGGGACAATCGCTCCAGAAGACAACCCCACAAAAGTGCAACTGCGTTCAGAAATCCCTGCAAGAATCCAACAGTAGTGTACCCAGAGCATGGCCCACCATCAGCAGTGAGTGCACCCACTTTATCATTATGCCAACCAAACAGTGCACAAAAATGCAGGCTAGCAAGGGACATTCGCTCAAGAAGAATACAACAACCCGAGCGCAATCTGCAACTGCATGGAGAAATAAATCCC
This sequence comes from Sphenodon punctatus, assembly GCA_003113815.1. Lineage (NCBI taxonomy): Eukaryota > Metazoa > Chordata > Lepidosauria > Sphenodontia > Sphenodontidae > Sphenodon > Sphenodon punctatus. The sequence continues at coordinate 4,020,403 of QEPC01012801.1, forward strand.
ACCAAAAAAAGCCAGCAAGCCCAGGCCCCAGAACCAGTCACAAAATTTAAGAAACCAGACATTCACACCCCTCCCCACAGGGGCACCCTCTTCCTTGGCATGGCTTTGTGGCAATGGCAACTTGAACCAACCAAGCAAACTTGGGAAGTGAAGCCAGGCAGAGAGTTCCCAGTCTGGCCTCATGGTGCCAAGCAGCTGACAGAACAGTAGAAATTACACTTGACAATGAATCAGTTAGGCTCTGTTGTATGCCATGCCACAGCCTAGGCAACACACGCAACCCTACAAAACAGTCTGCAGCTGCATGGAGAAATAAATCCTACCAAAAAAAGCCAGCAAGCACAGACCCCAGCAGCAGTCACAAAATTAAGTAACCAGACTTTTGCACCCCAGCCCCTTCAGGGGCACCCTCTTCCTTGGCATGGCAGTGTGGCAATGGTAACTTGAACAGACCAAGCAACTTGGGAAGTGGAATCAGGCAGAGAGATCCCTCCTCATGGTGCCAAGTGCCAATCAAGCAGCAGGCAGCAATGTGGCCCCCAATTATTATTATTATTTTTTTTAAAACTGCATGGCATGGTAAAGGGTAATGTAACTCCCAGCATTGACCCTATAGACAGGCCAGACCAGGCCAAACCATACCATACCATGCCAGGCCCCCCTCTCCCCCTACAGCTGATTACTTCCAGATCCAGCAGCACTGTAGCATGCAGCACAGCCAAATTCACCAAAAAGAATGGACAAAATGGCTGCAGTGCAGACACTCTTATTTTGCCCTGTCAGCCCGTTCAAAAGCTGACTATCTGATTTGGCCAGCCAATCATCATCATCATCAACAACTTATTTGTTCTGCACATGCCATAACAAAAATAAGTCTAGATAAAACATAAGTACAAATACCAGAACAAAAATAAGATAAAGTACAAGCAAAGTATACCTAAAACTCAATTCATCATCAAAAATAACATTATAAATTTTTTTAAAAATTAAAATTTCCCACCATTAAGCCTTGCCTTCCGCCCCCCGGTGCAACCAAAAAATAAGTCACCTGGCTGGTAATTAACTGAGAATGACTGTTCAGCAAATATTTAGTATAAAAAAACTGAGCCAGCCAATCAAAACTTGTCATCTAGCTTGCCATCACTCAGTTGTCCCCTCCCATACCCGTCCTACCAAATATGGCAGAAGAAGCACAACTGTCCACCAGCCCCCCACGCACGCAGAGGTTTTGGAAGTTTTCTGAATAACGGTCATGGTCCTTGGAACTTGGGAATTTGGCCTTTCTGAACCAAATACCTTAATATTCTGCAAATTCTGAAGTTTTCCGAAGACTTCGTTTCAGCGCTACTGAATAGGGATATGAAAATAGGCATCCTTCAGGTCCAGAGCAGAGAACCAAGCATTTTCAAAAAGGTATGGCAGGATCTTGACAAGCATTGTCATCCTGAATTTGATGGGTCAGACAAATTTGTTTAAAGCTCTCAAGTTCAGAATAGGTCTAAACCCTTCATCATTTTTAGGTACAAGAAAGTACCTGAAGTAAAACCCCCTACATCTGAATCTCAAAGGGACCTCCTCAATAGTTCCTTTGGCTAGGAGAGACTCAATTTCTTGTTGTAGAATAGCCTTGGGAGGGGTTGTCCCTAAAGAGGAACAAGGTAGGGGGTTTGTTGCGTGGGATGTGTTCCATTCAGTTTGCCTAGCTCTTGTGTAAGATTTCCAGCACCCACTTATCATTGGTGATAATGGACCAGATGGTAGAGTGGTTGGATAGTCTGGAGGAGAAGAGCAGGTCAACAGGGATTTTTCCTAAATCTCAGATTTCAGTGTCAGTCCCATAATTTAACCAATTACTGATTCAATAGCTAGCACAACAGGAATCACTGTTGTAACTGTTTTTCTTTTCATGAAAATGTACTTTCATGGTGGTGCCTGCCGATGTGGAGTCCTTGCTGGGATCTGTTCCGTGCCACTACTTGTGAGCAAGATCCATGCCAGTCCTGGCTGGTGAAAGCTACCCAGGAGACGTTACGGCCGTTGCTGGCTGGGGTGGTTAGTGCCTCCCTTTGGGAGGGCAGGGTGCCTGACTGTCTAAAGGAGGCTGTGGTTAGACCCCTGCTCAAGAAACCATCTCTTGACGCTGATGCTCCTGCCAGTTATCGGCCGGTCTCTAACCTTCCCTTTTTAGGAAAGGTTATTGAACGGGCTGTGGCACGGCAGCTCCAGGAACACCTGGACCGCACCGGTTTCCTTGATCCCTCCCAGTCCTGTCTCTTATACACATCTAGATGTGTATAAGAGACAGGTGCCGGAATTGGCGGAACAGTCTTGAACTGGTTTAGTTCATTCCTGGCTGGGAAAACTCACCGGGTGGTCTTGGGGGAGTGTACGTTTTCCCCCCGACACCTCATGTGTGGAGTCCCGCAGGGTGCCATTCTTGTTTAACATCGATATGCAGCCATTAGGGGAGATGGTGAGGAGGTTTCAGGGCATACCATGTCATCAGTATGCTGATGACACTCAGCTCTACCTCTCTTTTTCCATCGACCCAGGCCATGCAGTCTCCTTATTTTCCCAGTGCCTGTCAGATGTGGGGGCTTGGATGAGGTCGAGCCATCTGCAATTGAATCCTGACAAGACCTCCTGACAAGACAGAGGTGATATTGGTGGGTGAGGGCTTGGGGGGCCTGGGGGTGGTTGAATCTCCTCTTGTTGGGGGGGGTTCGCCCCCCCCCCCATGGTCTCTCAAGTACGGAGTCTAGGTGTGCTCCTTGATTAGTGGCTCAGCTTGGAATCTCAGGTTGTGGCCATGGCGGGGAATGCATTTCGGCAGTTACATCTTGTCCAGCGGCTTTGGCCGTATCTCTCAGACTCCGACCTCGCCACTGTCATCCATGCCTTCATCACCTCGAGGCTGGATTACTGCAACGCGCTCTACGTGGGGCTGCCCGAGAAGCTGGTCCGGAGGCTGCAGCTGGTGCAGAATGCCGCGGCCCGTCTCCTGACGGGGGCGGTTTGCAGGGAGCACATGACACCAGTGCTCCGGGCTCTGCACTGGCTGTCTATAAAGCACTGGGCGAGGGTCAAGGTGCTGGTTTTAACCTTTAAAGCCCTTCACAGCCTGGGCCCTGCTTATCTGTGGGACTGCCTCACTCCCCATGTGCCCGTGCGACCCTTGAGATCGTCCGTGGGAGCCTTTTTGGAGGTTCCCCGGGTGAGGCGGGTGTCCACTGATGTTAGATCTTTTTTGGTGGTCGCCCCTGTGCTGTAGAATTCGCTCCCGGAGGAGGCTCGGCTGGCTCCCATTCTCCTGCTGTTTCGGCGTATATGTAAGACCTGGCTGTTCCGTCAGGCGTTTGGCGAGGGGTGGGGTTTCCCCCCGCATATTGTATTTTTAAATTGTTTACAAATTTTATACTGTTTTAATTAATGTTGTTCGCCGCCTCGAGCTGTCCGGTGGGCAGGAGGGGCGGGATATAAATTTTAAATAAATAAATAAATAAATAAAGTTTGGCTGGAAACTAGAGAAACTAGAGAGGCTGAAAATGAACCCCCTGGTGGCTGATGACATCATTAGTGTGTTCCTCCAGCCAGCTCACTGCTAAGCTGTGTCCCTTTGCAAGCCACAAAATCTTGACACAAGACTGCAGGCCTTTAAGGTGACAAAGTTGCAGGTTGGGAGGAGGGCAGGGAGGGACTCTCTTCTTCCTCACACACCCTAAGAAATGTGTAGGAAGGGGTGGATTGGTGGGAAGAGAAAGCAGGGGAAAGGGATTGCATGATAGCCGTTTTGGTCCCTTCCATCTTTTCTAAACCCCATTTTAATTGGACAGGGGGTGGAGGACCTCCAGCCCATGAGCCAAGTATTTGTTCATTTTCCAGTGCCTGGATCTGGCCCTTGGACCCAGTTACTACAGTCAAGCCGCAGAAGAGTGAGCTTTGTGGGAGGGAGTGGAGAGGAGGGCATGCACTCAGTGACAGGGGATGCATCCACCTTTGCCCTTTCTCCCTTGCTTCCCCCCATGCCTGGAACTCCCTCCCTACCCATATCCGCCTTGCCCCCTCCCTCCGCTCCTTCAAATCCCTCCTCAAGACCCACTTCTTCCTCACTGCCTTTCCCTATGCCTGCTAGTCGTTCCCAAAATACTTTTATCTGCCCTCCTCTGCAGACTGCTGCAACTAACCTGATTGTAACCAAGCCAAGCACGTGCACCTGAGACTTCACAGCCGCTTGAATGTTTGTTTGTTTTCTCCCGTGTCTCTCCCACTGTCCCCTCTCCCTGTCTCCCCCTCCCTGTCTTTTAGATTGTAAGTCATAGGCAGGGACCGCGTCTATTTCTATGTTCTGTAAAGCGCCAGGTACATGGCCGGTGCTATACATAATAATAATAATAATAATAACAATTAATAATAAGGGATTGCTAGATTTGAGTGAAGGGAGAGTTCATGGAAAGCATGTAGTCTGACCTGTGTGTGTTTGGGTCCGGGGCCTTGCTTCTCTCCTTTGTGGCAGAGAGATCCCTGCCCCCCGGAGGTGGGGGAGTGTCAGTAGATGTGATCAGAGAAGAGGGGTTGCCTTTGGACTGCAGAAAGATGGAGGTGGTGGGTGGATTGTAGCTCCTTCCACTTGCTGGCTCACTCCTGACAGAGAGCTCTTTAATTCTAAATGTGTGGGGACAGGCTGCAGTTGTTCAGTCCAGGGTTTGTGTGTCGGGGAGGGGAGGGGGGCAGATTTAGTAGGGGGTCTCTAGATCTTCCCCTTGAATTATCAGCTCTGCGATCATGGGCAGTGGGGCAGACAGCATAGACTGGAGTTGCTGTGTTTCCAGCGAAGATGGCAGCCTTCGTAAATTAGAATTAAACAGTTTATCTGTGCAGGGCTAGCAGTATCAGGTTAAAAAGTAAGTGAACAATTTTTCATTCTATGCAACTCCTGGTACAGAAGCCCTGTCAGGGCAGGGGTGGGTTTTTTAAGGTGGCTTCCGTAAAGCAATCTAAAAAACCCTGCTTGCTAGGAGGAAACTAGTGTTTCAGGGCAAAAAGGTTGTAGCCTAACACTCTTGCTGATGGACCAGTTTTCTAATTGCAGGGAGTTTTCTCTCTTTCTCTCTTTTTTTGGTAATGATGGATTATTCAAAATGCCTTCTTTCTGGGGGTGTCACACAACAATCTAACACCTGAATGTGTGAATCAGGCCTCAATCCTTGCCTATTTTACAGTGTGGAGCAAACCTTTGTAACAATCATGGACAGCAGAAAAAACAACTTTGCTAAGTCAGTTGTGATGGAAAGATTCATGAGATGTTAGTGACGTGCCTGCGGGACTGTGCAGGGGTGGACGGAACCGTTCTTGAATGGTTCTGCTCTTTCCTGACCAGAAGAACCCAGCGGGTGGTGCTCAGGGAGTGTTTTTTATCATACCGAGACCTCTCGTGTGGAGTCCCGCAGAGTTCTGTTTTGTCCCCTCTCCAGTTCAACGTGTACATGCAGCTGCTCGGCGAGGTGATTAGGGGGGTCGGTGTGTGGGGTCATCAATATGCTGATGATGCCCAACTGTACCTCTCTTTTTCAAGAGACCCAGGCCCAGCAGTCTCAGTGCTTATTCGGTGTTTGGCAGCTGTGGGGGATTGGATGAGGGCTAATCGACTGCCGTTGAATCCTGACAAGACGGAGGTGATGTTAGTGGGTAAGGTGATGGAGTTCGCGGCCTCCATTATTGATGGGGTCTGCCCTCCATTGGCCTCCCAGGTACGGAGTCTGGGGGTGCTCCTCGATGTGCAGCTCCACCTGGATCTCCAGGTGGAGGCTGTGGCGAGGAGTGCTTTTCGCCAATTACATCTGGTGCGACGGCTTTGGCCGTTTGTTTCGGACTCTGAGCTGGCCACTGTCATCCATGCTTTCATCACCTACTCTACGTGGGGCTACCCATGGTGACAGCTCGGAAATTGCAGCTGGTGCAGAATGCAGTGGCCCGTCTCTTAGTGGGGCTGGGCTGCCAGGAGCATATTACACCAGTGATCTGTTCACTGCACTGGCTGCCTGTGGTTTTCCGGGCACAATTCAAGGTGTTGGTCTTAGCCTATAAAGTCCTAAACAGCCTGGGCCCTGCCTATCTGCGAGACTGCCTCACTCCCCAGGTCCTGGATTGGCCCCTGCGGTTATCCAGGGGTGCCCTATTCGAGGTCCCCCAAGTTTTTCGGGGAGTCACGCAGGAGAGGGCATTGTCAGTGGTCACACCGCAGCTGTGGAACTCCCTTCCAGTAGAGGTCCGGTTGGTCCTGGATCTTCCCTCCTTTTGGAGAAGTTGTAAGACCTGGCTGTTGCACCAGGTGTTTGGCGGGTGAGATGGGTAGTGTGTGTGTGTGTGTGTGTGTGGGGGGGTATTAGGGTGGGTGGGATGTGTTTCTCCCCCTCCTTTTATGATCTATTTTAATTGTTTTTAATGATTGTAAGCTGCCCCAAGCTGCCTGTGGCAGGAGGGGCGGGGTAACAAATTTTTTAAATAAATAATAAAAAAAGACATTCCAAGTGTTCCACTGTGCACAACCACATCAGAACGTACTTCCCCACAAAGTTTTTATATGTGTCCCGCACGACACAAAATGGAGGAAGACATGGATCAAGGCAGAAGAGATGAGAGGAACAGGAAAGTCAGTGGCAAAACCATGTATTTTGTACGTGAATATCATTTTTACACAAATATCACTGTACACAAATCCTGTGGATGCTTATTTTTCTTTAAAGGTAGACAGCAAAATGGGGACTACCTTCCCCAGCATATCAGATCCAGGAAATGGCTGGTCCCGACGTGCGCATGCACGTGCCACAGCAACAGTGGGAGATTCAGCTACAGGCAGCCAAATCAGGCTGCACCAGCAGCAGCACGGGTGGGTGGCCCAGGCAAGTGGCACTACATTGGGGTGAGCAGTGAGGGCAGACTGGCAGTGAGGCACCCAGGAGAGTGGTTGGTTGGGGCAGTGGTAGCTCCTACCCCACCACCCAGGCTGCCTGCTGCCGAGGGCAAAGACTCAGGCAGACTGGTAGTGAGTGAGCTGGGACCGGGTGCAGGTCAGGCAGTGCGGCACGGGGCCCCCCTGGGAGTGGGGTCTGGTCTGCCCTGTGGTAATCTGGCCACCGACCAGCCCTGGTCGCCTAATGGAGACATTTTGTACTTTCTTTAACACTGAGTTTCTGGAAATCAGCTATTCTAAAACCAAAGTTTTAGCGATAGGGAGAAATTTTATTTATTTTATTTATTTATTTTACAAATTTATACCCCGCCGCTCCTGCAACGCAGCTCGGGGCGGCTTCCAACAATAACAATAAAATACAATAAAATACAATAATACAAGAAACCCAGCCAGACATAAATGGTGGATGAATTCCAATCCAGTTGAGCAGGTCACCAGATTTAAATATCTTGGAATTTTCTTTGCTTAGTCGGTATCACGGTCTGTTCACCATACTGCTATTCTTGAGACTGTTAATACTACCCGCAAAAGCATTTTGAGTTTTTATTATTCAAGGGCGGGGGGAGGGGGGGGGACAGATTAGTTATTCCAGCATTAAGAATATACAAGACCAGAGCCCTCCCTCAAATGCTGTATGGCACACAGGTGTGGGGCATAGCACTGTGGAATAAACTAGTAGATAAGGTCCAGAATAGACTTTTGTGATCCATATTCCATGTCCCTTCTAATACTCCTGTAACCCTCTTAAGAGCTGAAGCTGATTTCTCTTAGGTAGCATCCCTGATTAAACTGAGTTGTCTTAAGTTTTGGCTACATGTTCTCCATTTAAAGAAGGACAATTTTCACCACTTGGCACTGAATTTGTCGGATCGGGGACCCTGGGTTGAAGGTGTGTCAACCTTGCTGTCCCATTTGGGCTTTTCTAAAGAATTCCTCTTTATTCTGGGTTATTCTGCTGCTGTCCTTTTAGTGAAACAGCAGATTTTTGACCAGGAGAAGCAGAACCTGAGAGCGGTCATTAATGCCCATAGAATATCTTTAGTGTATAGGCCTTTACTTTTAGAGTCCAAGGGGGCATCCCATTTGAATATTCTCACGGTTTGGGAACATAGATGTGTTTTCACTCTTGCCAGATTTAGTCAATTCCCCTTTGCAGTAACAGAGGGTTCACTCCATCGCTCTATTTTTCTTTTGTCTGTAAAAGTCTTGCTAATTATTATAATGGGTAGAAGGGATGATTATGCCTCCCCTATAGAAATGTCTAATTTGTATTTGAGATTTGAATTAGATTAATACTTCACTATGCTGTTTATCCCCCAACATGGGATTATATGACGTTATTAAGGATCTGCATATCTGTGTATTGTGCAGATGATGTTCAGACCACATCTTCAGTTGTCTTAAACCGTTTTATTATCTTTGTTTTAATATTTTTATTTTAATCTTTGTTATGGCCCTTGGCTTAAACAATAAACTTTTGATTTGAGTAACAGAGGGTAGGCTGAGAAGTGTACCATATGACCAGAGATTTTGTGGTTGCTGCCAACAAGGGGTGATTGAGACGATAGCTCATATAATGTTTTATTGCAGTTTATATGCTATGTATCGTACCAAGTTTTAAAACTGTATAATTTAAAATATGCTCCCATGTAGTCCGCATGAGGCACTTGTTTTTCTATTACAGGGGCAGGACCTCTTTATTGTAACACAGACTGTGAAGTTACTGACTGTAGCTTTCAAAACCAGAATGACTTTTTTAAAGGATATCCTTGTTGCTGTGGGGGATTATGTGTAATTTTATATTATCTCGTATTTTTATTTGTACAATTTGTATTTTCTTTCTGTATCCCTTTCCTGTGGTTGATATGTTTGTATCTTCTGTGATTTGTGAAGGCCTTTGGCTAAACAAATAAATGAAGTACATGGTTGGTTCTCAATTTTTTGTCAAGTTTGAAAGGGCAAGGCTGTTGATCTAAGCAAAAGATGGCATCTTCTGACCACACCATTAGCAAATTTTCTGGCTGCTGAGTCTGCAAAATGCATGCTCATGGTCAACTGCGACTGGACTAGATACAGCCCTCAGACATGAGCACTTCTGCCTTCCTTTTATGTTCTAGGGGAAGGTGCTGCATCACTTGCGCCTCAAGGTATCCTAAAGGTGATGTTGGAAGGTGGACATAGCTGAGGCATAGTTAGATGCCCCCAGAATTAAAGTTGCCAACAAGAATGTTTTCTGGATCAAAATGTCCAGTTTCTGTCCCTCCTTGTCCAGTGAGGATGTGTCTTTAGCCTTATATTGGTACCATTCTGAAGAAGCTTGAATCACCATGGAGTTTGATGGAGGATGTTTCAGAAACATGGTGTCATCATCTGCTGGCACTAGATAAAATGTGTTAAAATGAGAGTCTATAGAAGCTGTTTGTGATAGTGTTTTCCAGTGCACTCTACAATTTTTCATAAGTTTCTTAGATAGTGTTATGATGACCATAGATGGGGTATCTTTTCTGATTAGTCTGTAGATAGGATTTTTCTCCTCTTCGTCAACTGATACCATAGTGAGATCTAGTGCTTTAGCCATTTTAGTGATCAGAATTTGGAATTTCCTGTGATCCTCTGATTGGATGAATTTTGAAGAATCAGCGATTGAGTCTGATGGCAACGCGATTGAGTCTGATGGTATAATCAGAATCAGGAAGCGAGGTATTTGATCAATTATCTTTGTTAGAGGTATCAAAATTATCCTCCTTAGGGTTAGGCCGGCCATGGTCTGTGTCCCCCTCATCGTTATTTGATGGAGTTGGAGGAGGATTAGGTGGGTCTTGTGGACTGTTGTCCAGATTGGGATTGAAAGAGGCAGGTACTGTTGTGCGTTGTAGTCTAGGCAGTGCCAAGTGTGAGGATAAATGTGTTGGTGCCAGAGATAAGGCACGCAGATTAGGGAGGGAAGGAGCCTGAGGTCTAGGTGATTCCTCTGGCATGACAATGTTAGAGGGGGTTATTTCTGTCTGTGTTGTCATAACTTGGCCAGTAGGTGAGGCTTTAAAGTCTGCACTATTCAAACCAGAGGTGTGCTAGACTCCTATTGACATTATCGGTGCCAGGAAAAGTGTCTTGCACAGTGATACAGATGGAGGCATGGTTAAAGAACTTGGTGTTGGTCTCATAAAGTTATGTTAGTCACAGGGGTGGAGCCATCAGCCGAGAGAAGTGAGGTGATGAAGGCTGGATGTGCTCATCGTTGTCCAAGTAAGATGAGCTTGGGGAAACTGAGGGGAATAGTGAAAGGAGCCCTTTGGAGTCCCAGATGGTGTTGCTGGTATGGATACTGGCATGGGGTATAAAATTGTAAAATAAATAAATACTGGAGTAGGGCTGAAATGTTGTACCGCTGCGGCAGCATTTACCGGCGGAAAGTGCTCTTCCGCACCAAGCAGCACGGTTAGGAAGGGAGCCTTGCACTCGCAGCTTTCCACAGTTGCTGCCGCGGTATTTTCGCCACTGTAGATTTCATGCGGAAGTGGCAGGTTTGCCATAGTTTCCCCTTTCCCTTAAGCGCGGCAGCTTTGTGATTCTCACAGCATTGCAGACACAGGCGTAGCCACCAGGGCGCAAGGGAAGTTGCTGCCTTGTAAACGAAGTTCTTCTTCGAGGGGCTCCTTCCATTCTCATTTGTGCGTTCTTCTCTTACCGGCATATACCAAGCTCACTAGCTTAAAAAAAACCCACGTGATGTTCACATGCCCCCAACCTATATAAGGTACCTAAACCCAACACAGTTCCTTCCAACCCTAAGCAATTAGGAAGAAAATTCCATGCGGGGTCGGAAGGGTGGGTGCTTGTGAGAATGTTTGAGCCATCTCAAAGAACCTTGTTTACAAGGCAGCAACCTTCTGTTCTCCTTCGAGTGGCTCCTTCCATTCTCACAAATGGGAGAGTGTACCAAGCCTAGAAATAGGCAGTGGGGGTATTTTCTAACAAAATGACACTCCATGCAGGTTGGATCTACAGCCTGGGAGGTGGGCAGCAAGCAGGGGGCAGCCTGCTCTGGGGGGGTCCATTCAGCTGGGGGAGGGTTGGTTGTTCAGTGCTGTCTCTGTTAGAAGGATGGACAGATCCTCCCTCTTCCCTTGTGATCGCCCCATAGAGAGAAATGGGGGTGAAGAGCAGCTACAATGAGGCAGAGAGCCATCCCAACAAAGGGGAAGAATTTGTCCTTGGCACCCTAACGCACAAGAGAATTCACAGAATTCACAGAAGAGCTGGGACTCTCCCCTCCCCCCCCCCCTGGATCAACATCAGGAGCCAAGCACTCGCTCACTGCTGCTGCTGGGGCCGGAAGTCCCTGCTCTTCTGTGAATTCTCTTGTGTGTTAGGGTGCCAAGGACAAATTCTTCCCCTTTGTTGGGATGGCTCTCTGCCTCATTGCACCTGCTGTGCACCCCCATTTTCTCTATGCGGCGATGACAAAGAGAAGAGGGAGGCTCTGTCCATACTTCTAACAGAGACAGCACTGAACAACCAACCCTCCCCCAGCTGAATGGACCCCCCCAGAGCAGGCTGCCCCATGCCTGCTACCCCCCTCCCAGGCTGTAGATCCAACCTGCATGGAGTGTCATTTTGTTAGAAAATACCCCCACTGCCTATTTCTAGACTTGGTACACTCTCCCATTTGTGAGAATGGAAGGAGCCCCTCGAAGAAGAGCTTTGTTTACAAGGCAGCAACATTCGCTGCGAAGGAGGGGACGACGGGGGTGGGTGGGGGACTCTTCCCCCACCTGTGTAGCAGCGCTGCGGGGCTACAACTCTGAAGCAGGTAGTCAGAGTCACCCTAAGTTCATTCATTCAGTGATCTATTATTCAGCATCACGGTGCGTCAGGCGGAAGGCGGCATAAAACCACTTGTGTTCACAAACTGCAGACATGCCGCATCTGCAGATGCTGGCAGCAGGTAATGTGGAATTGCGGAAATATCGAGGGGAAGTCAGCGACAAGACACATTAAGTGCCCTGTTCTCGGAATGGAATGGCGGCGCGGTAACAGCTGCTGCCGCTTCAGCCCAAACTGGAGTACCTGACAACCTGAGACAGCAGGGTTGTTCTATACTAGGTGGAGAAGACGGTTGGGTAATTAGGTTAACCTTTTTCTTAGGGTGTTTCATGGCAGCGTCCTTATCTTCAGACTTACCTTGGGTTTTACACTTAGAAGAGTGTTTAAGTTTCTTTTCCTTTCTTTCGGGCAGGCGAGAAAATTACAGGTTTGGTTTTCTTAGACTTAGTAGGTGAAGTCTGTTGTAGTGTTGTTGCTGATATGGTGCCGGTAGAGGTTGGTGTAGAAGTGGAGAGGAGTTGGTCAGGCAGTGTCCATGTTGGAGGAGACAATGGCACTGAGTAATAACAGTGATGGTGATGACAGAGTGGCTACTGAAGGGGGTGCCAAGTCTGGGTTTTGAGGAAGAGCAGAGTCGGGTTTCAAAGAGCCGTGTAAGGGCTCGCCCAGTCCTTCCAATAGCTCCTATAAATGTGAATTGACGGAGCCCCACTCAAAACAAGGTTTTACTCTATATCAAAATGTATGAATATACAAAAAGGTATTTAAAACCAAGGACATGACAAAAGTATCAATATCTAAGGCATTATTTCAAGAATAATTCTCTTCATCAGGGAACAGTGTCCACAAAAATAAATCACAAATTAGCTTAAGATTGAAGTATATAATACATTTTCATAACAAACACATAAACATATATTACATTCTCAATATATGCTTTTCACTGAAAAGTAACTTTTGTAATCCTTATGTTTTTAATATAGTAAAACCTTGTTTTAATCTTGTATAAAATGCTTTTTTGTTGTTGTTGCAAGACAGAACAAACAATAGCACTGACTTATATTCAACAGTCAAATGAAAATGATTCTGTTTGATCTCATTTTTAGCAGTAATATGCAGGAAATCATTTGCAGGGAAATATTTAAACTATCTCATCACAGCTTTCAGTCGTGGTGTTTCACCTCAAAATAGGATAAGCAGGAAAATCTAAATTTTGCTGCATTCCAGATTTTATCCTTCTTTTTTTGTCTTCCCAGTTCTGTAAATGTTTATAACACTTTAGCAAATCTGCTTTGCTAGATTTCATACTACTAAGGCTGCTTTTAGACAAGCACGGTGTGCTCGCACAACTTTTAAAAATCCCACGGGTGGGGATTAGACGAGACATTTTGTGCATTAAAGCTGGTTGTGCGTTCTTTTAAAACCACGAACTAAATACCCCGATGTCGAGGTATTTAGTTTGCAGTTTAAAAAGAATGCACAACTGAATTTAACCTGCGAAATGTCTCATCTAATACCCACCTGCGGGATTTTTAACATTTGTGCGAGCGCGCCATGCTTGTCTAAAAGCGGCCTAACGGTGAAAGTCTCCACTTTAACACCACTATAACATTTCTTATGCACGTTGGAGGGCTGTATTGGTGCCCTATGTCGGTTTTCCCTAACAAAGATCTTAAGTGGGTGTAAAATGGAGTAGATTTACTGAGTTTTGTCAGCAACAATGAAATTGGTAACAAAACTGCAAATGCACTTTCTGAGGGGGGAGGATCACATCCTGAAAACTTTGTGCTAGACTGATTTACACTGAGTTAAAGGTTTTAGAACCTACTGCTGCAACAGGAACACAATGGGAATTGTCACCAATTCATTGGGAGCAGGCTTAGATTCCTATCTGATAACAAAGTTCTACCTGAAGGGTCTTTAACAGGTTCCCAGTGCAAATTATCCTCTTTTTCTTTGATCCATCCACACAGGCCACTATCAAAATTACAGCTGTGCACCAGGACACCTGTAAAGAAAGATCAGAATGTCAAACAAGAGCAAGTCCTTGATCCTGGTGGCTGGTGATCCACTCAGCAATCTTCTGGGCAAATTTACAGGCAATAATTACTAACAACAACATACCTACAACAGTGAAATATAATTAGCTATATACAAATAATCTGCTGGGGCATTAACTAGTAAAATAACAGTATTGAGGCGTTATTTGCAGTGCAGTACAAAAGCTGTCAATGAATTTCAAGTGAAAATTCAAGCTTGTAAAGGAAGATGATAACTTAAAGGAACTGAGGCAAAACAGGGGAAACAAAAATGACGCAAAAACAGCACATTCATGGCAAAAGAGCATAAGAAAAAATCCTTTTAAAAAAATACAAAATCCCAACTGGAAAACTTGATAACTACCTGGATCATCGTTTGCTTCATCCTCATCTGCACTAATCCCTCTTTCAATTTCAAATCTTTCAAGGAGATTATTGCTCACTCCAGGCTGGCGTGGAACTGTAAGAGAAAGTAATTTTTGAAAGAAATCAATGAGATAGATAAGGAAGTAGGTCACTAACTACCTTTATCTTTAATAAAAAGACAGAGAGAGAGCCTCAGGCATTGTGCTGCTGGAGAATTCAATATAGTTAATGACACTACACATAAAGATTCATAAACTTTCCTCTTTGTGGATTTATGCTGTAACAATTTATCTGGGTTCTCTGAAAGGTGATTCAAAAAGTTCTGAGAGCTTTTCAAGCTCAGCATGTTCTAAAAAAATTGCCTCCTTGAAACCCATGGCTTCCCCCTAAATATATTTTCAAGTCAAGTGGTTTCCACAAAGGAGCAGAATGCAGTCCCTTCTTAAGTAAAGCTCTGGTTTTATACAAGAGAATGCCTTTGGAATTGGATCTAGGGATCATCTAGTCCAATCCCCTGCTTGGATACGGGATGACATACCTGACAGATGTCTGTCCAGCCTTGTTTTGGGTTTTTTTTTAAACCTCAAGTGACAGAGTCTATGACTTCCCTTGTTTTACTGCTGAACAGCTCTTACTGTTAAGGCTGTTTTTCCTGACATCTAAACAAAATCAACCTTCCTGTAATTTGAGTCCATTATTTTTAGTTTTGCCCTCTGTAGCAATGAAGAACAGTTCTTTGCCATCTTCTTGGTGGCTGCCCTTTAGATATTTAAAGATTGATATAATGTATCATCTTAATCTTCTCTCTGCTAGACAAAACATATGCAGGTTGTTTCACATTTCTTCATTAGGGGTGTGCAGTTAGTTTTCGTTATTATGATAATGAAACAAAAATTTACATTTTCTTTGTCATTATTGTAATAATGAAAATGATTAATAATAATGAAAACAAAAATGAAAACAAATTTTAGTTTTTGAAATAATGGGAAAACACTGAAAAATGTATTTCTTGCTATAACCTTTTTGTTTCTTACTCAGTCCTGATGGAACTTGGTGAGATTGTACCCCCAATGGAGGGCACTATATGCACCAATATTTGGAAAGATTGGATAAAGGAAACCGATTTTATAAGCAATTGAATGTTGTGATTTTAAGAAAAGCTGCATACACATTCCTGGCTACAACTTCTTTATCTTCCATTCAATTTTCACGAAACCTGGGGAAATTATGTTGCTTCCCAAGATTACCAATCCTGCCAAATTTCAGAAAGATTGGAAAAGGGTCCTGATGTTATAAGACATTAACTTGAAAATGCATTTCTGGGAGTAAAATTTTTATATTTCATCCTGTTTACAAGACATTTGGCAGGAATGTATCACAAAGCTTCCCTGTCATCTCTGCCAAACAACAGGACAATTTGATAAAGGGCCCCAATTTTATAAGCAATTGAAGTTGTCCCCATGAAGACCATTATTCAGATAAATAGCAGCACATGCAGTGCCTGTCAGAGGCAGGCACCTGTCATGGCATAAGGAGGGAGGCTGCAGGAGGGAGGATGGGAAGCACCCCAACAGACTGATAGAGACATTCACTGGCCGATTTCTGCATGCTTCCAGCTTTATAGGACCAATCGGTGGTGACTTCAAGGCAGGCATAGGGGCAGCCCTGAGACGGGCATAGAAGGGACATAACTGAGACTTTGGGGATAGCATCCCAGAAATCAGGAGACATGGGCCTCTTTGGACATAACAAAGATCGGGTGTTAAAACCCGTAAGCACCAGAACAATCCCAACACCAATTTAGCCACCCGTTGAACATGCGATATAAACATCATTGCATCACATGAACAATTTGCATGTTCTAGCTGAACACATGGCCAACATTATGTCTAATTATATTGCATATATATCAACAAAGAAGTATAGCAGAGCAGTATACAGATACTGAAAACAATGAAGAAAACAACTGCTCTGGGATAGGAGGCGTAGGACCTTGGTTCAAGAATCCATTATTAATAATAAAGCAATAGGAAACATATATGTTGAATTAAGAATCTATTATAGACAAATAGAATAGTACTTCAGTCTTTAAAGTCCCAGATGGGTGCTATTAAAGAGATACATAAATGCTAAATAACACAATATTACAGTGAGTGTTCAAAGTAATGGTGGTAGCAGACAAGCCATAAATACAGAGGGCATTTTACATATAATAATATTTTATGCCTCCTCTTTGTCATCATATTTATCCATGCAGTTTCCAATGTATACAAATCTATCCCTCTCATGGTCCAGTTATTTATTAGAAACAGTCTGTTTAATAAGCCCTCAGAGGTGGATAACAGTTGACTCACCAAACTAAATAGTTCTATTGTTCCCCTTTTCATCGCTTGTCTTTTATCCAGTGGTAGGAACCTATTCATCATACCAAAAGGTGGTGATATTAATCCAAGAAGTCTGCAGAGTATCAGATAGTATACTGCTCTGAGTATAAATAATAAAGTGCACCAACCTGGTAGGGATGTATCAAAAAGCCTAACAGGAGCATCGCGTTCTCCCTTTGTGAGACTTAAAGCTTACTGCTGCCATATAGTTTACTCCCTGTCTGAGCCTATTTGTAGAGAGGAGGATTGAAAGACTAACACCTTCTCCTGACTCCAAGCTACTATCTACAAGGGAAGCCTTTTGGATTTTGACTTTTAAGTGATAAATGGCAATGCCCTCTTCTTGAAAACTAATATTGAACACATATCACAGACTTTTAAGTGATAAATTGGCATTAGTTAAATAAAGTCATCATAATACCTATGCAATATAATGGATAGATTCATAAATACTATGTTGTGGGAGATAATATAGCTATTGCATATGAAGCTGCCAATATAGTTCTCTGTTACTACACTTCATTTTAAATCCTATAATTACTCTTTATTGGTTACAGCAGTAGCCCACAAAACTGGAGAAAAATATATCACAAAGGATCTAATGTGAAACTCATCATAAGAGACTCTATTTGAATTTATTCACCATTGAAGAAGCCACTTATGTGAGCAAAACGTCAGTATTTTGATCATTTGCCTCTGTTATTACTATTTCTGTTTTTGTATTTATGGCTTGCCTGCTACCACCATTACTTTGAACACTCACTGTAATATTGTGTTCTTCTGCATTTATGTATCTCTTTAATAGCACCCATCTGGGACTTTAAAGACGGAAGTACTATTCTATTTGTCTATAATAGATTCTTAATTCAACATATATGTTTCCTATTGCTTTATTATTAATAATGGATTCTTAAACCAAGGTCCTACGCCTCCTATCCCAGAGCAGTTATTTTCTTTGTTGTTTTAAGTAATTATATTGCATGACATATTAGCAGGTATAACACAGGGAACAAGGTGGTAGCGCTTGCATGCTAAGATCGGGAGGCAAGCAAAACATCGATTTGCCCCAAGATGGGCTGTGTGTCTAAGCAGCACCACATGGTGAACACAGGGCCAAACCAGTGTTCATATCAAGGTCAAAACACACATTCAGACGTATTGTAACTGAAATGCTATGGCCTCGGCTACACAAATAAATTTACTTACTTACTCACATTCAGACACCCGTTGATATTATGTCTAAAGAAACCCATGGTTTACACATCCAGGCTGGCCAATTATCATCACAATCACATGCTGCAGCACTGTGACAGAGGACATAAGAGAATCTCTATTGGCTCTTTCCTAAACAAATGCTTCTGAATTCCAAGTAACAAGTGGGGGAGAGACATTGGGGTGGTCACAGCACAGAATGAGGATATTTGGTTGACATGTCTGCTGGTAAATTGGCATCACAAACAAGATTCTGTACCACAATGACACATAAGAGGATCCCTGGCATAGGCTCGTTCTCTACATATGATGTGTAGGCTTATATAATTGTGACCCTTTATCACATTTTCCTGATATTTGGCAGAGATGATCCTGAAGGTGAGATACAGCCCAGCCAAATTTCATGTATACTGGTTCAACTACAATGATGTTACAGTCAGACATACATTTATAAGTTAATTGCTTATACCACTAGGACCCTTTATCTAATTCGTCTGAAAGTTAGCATAGATAGTAAACTTGGGGAGGGGTATAATCTTTCCATGTTTCATCCACATTAGATGGGAGACAAAGAAGTTACAGCCAGGAATTTATATGCAGATGTTTGCAAAATAACATAATTAAACCACTTATAAAACTGGAGTCCTTTATCCAATATTTCTGAAATTTGGTACATATAATGCCTTCTGATGATGGTACAATCTCTCCAGGTTTCATCCAAATATAATATAAAATTAAAAGGTTACAATCAAAAATGTGTTTTTCACTGAAACCAATGGAAATCAAAAACGAAAGCAAAATGAAACCAACATTTTGATATTTATGAAAACAAAAAATTTAAACAACAAAAACGAAAAACAAAAAAGAATAATGACATGGGTCCCTGGTGCACACCTCTATTCTTCATAAGACTTGCTTTCCAGCCTTTTTCTCATCTTTGTCCTCCTCCTCTGAATTTTCTAAAATTTGGAAATATCCTTCTTAAAATGAGGCTCCCAAAACTGACACAATACTCCAGGTAGGATCTCACCAGTGCTGAATAGAGTGAAATTATTCCCTCCGCTGACTTGAAGACAATTCTTCTGTTAATGCAGCCTAAAACTGTCAGTCTTTTTTGCAGCTGCACAATACTTCTGCCTCCTGTCCAGTTTGTGAGCAACCACAATCCCTAGATCCTTTTCACATGCCAAGCCAAGTATCCTTCATCTTATGCAATTGGTTTTGCTTCCCTAAATGCAGAACTTTACATTTATCTTGGTTGAATTTCATTTTATTAATTTCAGTCCAGATTCCCAACCTATCAAGATTTTTAATTCTTGTTCTATCTTTGAAGCGTTAGCTACTTTGCCCACTTTTGTGCCATCTGCAAATTTGATAAGTATTCCCTCTACTCCATCCAAGACAGATTTTTTTCCTCTGAAAATACCATTATATTAAAGGATGCTTTTTAAATAAGGAGTGCATTACCCTGAAGCTCATGTGATTGCACCGGACAACTGAGATTGTATTAGCATTAAAAAGGACTGCCAATCAGTTCTACAGCAAGGAATCTTATTCTTATGGATACTGCAAATCAGGGTAAATTTCCCAAAGTCAAATTGCCTTAGGGGTAAAGTGCCCAGAAGTAATTTGTTGGTGAGAACATGTCATTAGGAGGCTAATTCTAACTGAAAGTCAATAGAGTTTTAGCTGCTAAATCAATCAATTACTTTTAAACACTCTTACCCACCAACCCCAGGCAGAGGCCGAAGCATGAATAACTCTGTCTCCAAAGGGATTTGTTGAGGAAAATTATTAACAGTTGTATATGTAGAGATTAATTAATTATGTGGCCCATGCTGATTTTTTTTTACTATGAAACTAAAAAGACTGTGCTCCTTGAAGTCTAAAGCACCCTTGTGGGAACCATCCATGTGATATCCAGAACATCAAAACAATTGTCACTTATTTGTATAGCCTATCACATATTTTCTGGCTTTACAGTTCCAAAGAGTTCCAGGAAACCCCCATTGTTGTATTTAAGGTTCGCAGCACTGCTTTGACTGAAGATGCTCTGAACCATCCCCCCTCTAGCAACATCTGTTTGCCAAATTTAGGTCTACAGATACAAAACACAAATGTTGCCTGTGAAGGACAGTTGTAAACTGTAGCTAAATCAATTATTGCACTTGTTCCAGCTGTCTTATGAATTCCTCTTGTGTAGACAAAAAGACGTCTAGCACATCATTAGTGATAGCAGTAATGCATTTCAAATGTGAGGTGGTCCTTGGATATGAAAGCCCCCTTCACCTACAGGAGGCAAACTTCTACCCCCCCACCCCCCGGACCTATGCAGACAGTGTGGGAGAACGAGTTGAAACTATTCTGTGTTTAAGTGGTTCATGGGAGAGCTGGAAATTTGTTTGTAAGGCAGAGAAGAGGCAACACTGTCTTCATTAGTAGAATCAGAAAGCACCCAGAGCCTGGGGCTTGGAGGGCCTATGAGGCCATAATAAGGACTATATTTAAGTCAGCAGGAAAGAATGTTAAGTTGGGTATATTTACGTTTGGGGACCTGCTTGTTGGAAGAAGGCCTGCTTCCTGATGGTATGGACCCAGCTATTAAGGAGTGAAGTGGAGGCTGGGAGGGTGTTAAATCCCTACTTTGGGGTGCTAGACCCCAAACTGAACAAATTAACCCTTGGTGTTTATTCTGACTGCCAGCCCCATCAAGGGCTCTTGTTAATAGTGCTGTGAGGCATCACTCTTGATACCCTGTCAGGATGAATGTTGTGCTCCCTACAGGGGTTATTTGATGTGGATCAGGGTTGAGGTAATTCCCTAACTGGCTCCTCCTGAGCAGGAGAGCTGACCTGCCCATTTCCTTCAAGCCCAAGATCATAGGAGCCGGTGCAGCTGCTGGCATTCCCAGCCAACAATGGAGGCACATACTGAGCAAGACACACAGGACACTGCTGTCTGAGCTGTGTCCTCCATGGCGTTGGCTCTTCTCGTGTGTGTCACAAGAGGGGTCTGTTGTGCTTTAAGCCAATGTGGTGGTGTATTTTGCACGCATGTCCTTTAAGAGCTCCTGACAGGGCTGTCGGTGGGACCGGTGAGGTGGCTAGCCATGGACCTGTCTGCTGGTGTGGGTGGGCAACTCAGTTTGTATGCGGAGGGGATGTGTGGGTGCCTGTTCCCACACACTTCTTTGGCTTCCTCCGCATGGGACCCTCCGGCTTTTTATCCGGTGTCCCATGAGTGGCTATACATGTGTGCTGCATGGGTCATGGGAGCATGCCTCCACCCATACCACCTTCACACGAGTGGTCGGGTGGGTGATTGATGGGTAGATGAGATCAATGTGTCCCATTTCAAAACACCCTTACTCCCACTGCAGTATGTGGCCCTCTTCTCATGCAGAGGAGAGGAGTCATGACTAGCTGATTGGTAGGGAAGTGGATATGTCCCCACATTCACTCTGACATCTGGAACTACTGATTCTTACAGCGCCAGGTACATTTCTGGTGGTATATAAATAATAGTAATTCAGGAGGTTGTGTCAACACGCACTGAAGATTCCAATTATTTCTGCCTCCTAGTAGGTGGGAATGGGGAAGCAGCACCTCTAGGGATGCCAGACATGGGCAGCAGGAGCCCACCCCTTCAGAGTGTTACACTCAGAAAAAGGTAATGGTCATGTCAGAAAGAGGTAAGGTGAAGTAGGTGTTCTGCCCCCTACCTTCATCCAAATGTAATTTTGCTGGCACACTTGTTGCCAGATAATTTTTTTAAAAAATAAATGAGTGTGGAGCTGTGGTCTTCTGAAATAAGTGATGTCCATTAAGGGACATCCACTATGTTCTATGAGGTTTTAAAATAAAGGATGTTCCCATAAACTAAGGGACATCTGGCAACTGTAAGCTTCATATTTATGTGTGCGGCTGCATGAGGGAATGGAGCTGGCAAACCAAGGCCTGCTCAACACAGTGGAGATCCAGGATGCACCTCTGATGCAGAATAAATTTTTCTATGTTAGACAAGAGGTGGATACAAGAGACAGTTGGGAAGCACGGAAAGTAATGAGGTAGTGCCACTGTTGTAACCAGAGGAGGGGCCCAAGCCACCACATATATATCCTCCAACATTTGACAGAGAGAAACAGGAACACTTCATACCATCCCTAATTTATGTACATTTGCTTATGTTTATGAAAACTTGTAATAGTCCAATGACAAACTCTGGGGTGGAGCTGGAAAAAAGGATGTCTGTATGAAAAGTTCTGTGTACATGTTTGTATGTGCAAGAGTGATGGTTCAAGTTAAAACTTACCCTATTAAAAAGTCAAAATTCTCAAATATGTGCATTGATTTTTGCTCTAGAGTTTTGGTTTTAAAGACACAGAGAATCATAGATGGAAGCAGTGACAGTCCCTTTGAGTACGTGAAAGAATAATCTCTCCAAACACTCGCACTCCCTCCTACCTTTTTAAGTTTTCATCTTGAGCCCAGGTACACAGCTCCTTCCTGCCTGGGTGTTGCCTTTCTTTGTTCTTTGATAGCTCTGCTTATCCCAAGCTTGTTAAAGTGGACAAAGGTGCACCTCCCCATAGTAATCAATAAACAATAGCAGCAGTCAGGGCAGGGAGTTGGTCAGCTCTTTCTCCAGTTGGATTAATTAGGTGCTAACAATTCTTTTGTCTGCTGAATCCAGTATAGACCTTGCACTGCAGGGAACCCAGTACAAGGTAACAAAACACTTTACTGGGCAAAAAGGTACGATTGGAAGGTATGCACTTAGTCAGGCCCCCTTATTCCAGACACACTTCATCTCCCTCTCCTAAGTCATGCACCTCTCTAGGCACTGTTGTCTAGGGGAACTGGGAAGCAGGGATGAGTCATAAAGCAGGAGATGGCACTACATAGCCATCTTCCTCCCATCACAGGTTGAGTAAGGGACAGACCAGAGCAACTCTAGAGCATTGTCTCCTTCTTGCAGTTGACACTCCGTGCCTCCCCCTCCCCTCTCGGGGAAGTAAACGGAGCCTATGTAAGCTTCACAGAGTAGGGGGATGAGGGGGGGGCGCTACCAACAGAGGTACTGAAGCCCTTCCAAAGTGAGGCAGTGCTTGCAACCGCACTCCAGAAGTCTCACCACTGATGGTAACTGCAGTGAAGGTATGGGGGGCATGATTCATAATGACTTACCAAGAAAGAGGTGTTGGAGTCATGCCCCCCTCCCTTTAAGAAAACTAGGTTGCACCCCTTGATCATACTGGTAAGTATGATAGTCTAAAGGCATGAAGAAAAGGCAAAGAGCAATAAGAAAAGCATGCTTCTAAACTGACCCTTATTGAACTGAGGCCTCAATACCCTTTAAGAATCCTTGATGGGAAATTGACTGCACAGCTATATAATTACTGCACTAAATTGAAAAGGAAGAACAAGTCATTTAAAAAAGGACATAAAATGGGTCCTCGGTCTAATACAGCAGAGTAAGTATCAAAGAGGGACTTAGGGAGTCTGCTGACAGTCTAATGGCAAAATACAGTTGAATTAGAGTTAGATCAGTTGAACACTTTAAAAAACAAAAAAAACAAAAAACCATCCAAAGAAATGCAATTGAATAAAACCCTCAAATTTGCTTTGACAGTCTGATTAGACCCCTTTATTTGCATCCTACAAATATTTAGAGACGCCATGGTATTGCTACTTCCTTGTTCATGGAAATGAGAACATTATAATTACTACTACTAATCATTTCTATAGTGCTACTAAGCTTACACAGCTCTTTACTGTCACAGATTTTCAGAAACAGATCCCTCCAGTGGGCTTGAATCTACAATGGACAAGGGACCATGGGGAAAGACAGACACACGCACATTTCCATTTTACAGATAGAGAACTAAGGCACTGTGATTTGCCCAAGGCCACCCAGCAAGTTCATGGCTAGGGCGGGATTCAAACCTTGGCTTCCTAGGTCCAAGTCTGGCACCTTATCCACTACACCACAGTGTGTACATATGAATATGCATTGGCCTTCACATAAACACCATTTATGTACTACTGGAGTCTCTCTACTGAGAAGAAATTATTGCAAATATTGTAACATTTAATGATTACTATCAGTAAATGGGACCCTACTCTTTGGAACTATTATTTATATATAACCATGTTTTACAGCTTTGTTCGTTGTCTTACTTATTGTTATATTTGCAGTAGCTGCTATTATGTACAAAACAATATTAATACAGTGCAACCCTGTTAGAGTGAATTGCAGTGAAACTCTGCTTTAGCTGAAGTGCGTCAGTGTGATTTCATTAGATTTTCAAAGGCTTGGCTGCATTATGAAAATGCCATCTTTTTAAAATTGAGATAACTAGTTTGAGTTTGCTATCTTGATTTCAAATCCCATGGTACCCAGGGTAACTTGAGGTTAAATTTGATTTCGCTAAATTGGGGTCAATACTAAAACCCTCATTGTGGTGGCCTCTGACCAGTTAAATCAAGATTAAAGTAGAGTTGCAGTGTTGACACTAGGATTTTAAATCAAGATAGTCCACTCAATTTTTGAAAGCTATCCTTTTCCCTAATGTAAACAGGCCCCAAGAATTGCCTACATTGAACTGTGTTAAACAAAACTTTGAGGAGCTGTTGTAAATAATACAATGTTTAAACACTTGGCATACATAGGAATGGTCACGTGTAACATCATGACAACCAGCTGCAGTTAACCTATAGCAGGACTGGTTTTTATTTTGTTGTATGCTGCCCTGAGCTGCTGTTTGGCAGGATGGGGCGGGTTAAAAATATTGAAAATAAATAAATAAATAAACTTTATGGTTCAGAATCAGAAATACCATCAAGCATAAAGTCAAGTATGGCACTCCCTGACTGCATTGAGAACTAATTTGTGTTTAGTATCATGCTAGCTACCATGACTCCTTGAATGGCTTGTGTTCTAACCATGGTAAGAGTTAGCCACTGTAGCCAATCCTGCTTAGTGAAGCTTCACTTCATTTTATTCAGGTTCCACTGTGTTAACTCCTATGGAATGAGGCAATTATCACCTACCAGATAGATATTTTTGGCTGGGGGTGGTTAATTTCTTAGTGAGGGTGGGGAGTTGATTGTTTTTTTTGTTACATTCTTGGGATGTCCTGTTTCCCCAGTGAGAGTGGGGTGGGAGGGACTGGGTTAGGGAGGGTCATGTTGGGCTGGGGGAATTATGGTCCCTCTGGGAGGCTGGTTAGGTTTGTAAGGCGGGACAGGTGCTTGGTACCTGTCCCTCTCACTGGCTCCTGGGCAGGCGGTGAGGTAGTTAATGATTGGAGGGCCCCTGGACTGAGTCTGATGCTGCTCAACATGAGGTCGATTGTCAGTCCTCCGGTCTCTGCACTGGCTGCCTATGGTTTTCTGGGCCCAATTCAAGGTGTTGGTTTTGGCCTATAAAGCTCTATATGGCCTGGGCCCTGCTTATCTGTGGGATTGCCTGGCCCCTACAGTTGTCTGGGGGTACCCTTCTTGGGGTTCCCTGAGTTTCTTGGGTGGTGACAATGAGGAGGACGTTCTCGGTGGCTGCTCTGAAGCTGTGGAACTCCCTCCTGATGGATGACCATTTGGCCCTGAACCTTCCCCTCTTTCCATAGACAATGGGTAATTTCAAATGAAACGAGACCACGGTCAACCACAGTGAATCCCCTGTGGTGGCCGTTTGTCCCGTTACGTCTGTTTGATTCCCGCCAGATGTTCACCCCAGTGAATCACTGTAGGAATCCAAATGACCACGATTCTGGACCTCCGGCCACCTGGATCGGGCGTAGCGGCCGGATTGGCTGTTGTGCCCGGATTGGCTGCTGCGCCCGCCCGTCTCCTGGAGGGCAGGCAGCCAGGGGAGCATGGGGCAGGCGGGGCTGTGTGGCCACACGTCACACCGCACAACCCCCCCCCCTCCCCAATCCCCGGTAGGAATCAGGCTGGCACGTCTAAAGGAAGGCCGGACTGATTCCTGACCGGGATCCGAAATGGATCCTGGTGTGTGGTTCAGTGTGGCAGGCCTCTGGGCCAGGCATGTCTGAAATTACCCAATGTAAGACCTGGCTGTTCCGTTGGGCTTTTGGCGAGGGTGGGGGGTGGGAGGGTCTTTTAACTCTGCCATGATGTATTTATTTGTAATTTTATATTGTTTATATTCTGTTTTTATTGATGCTGTTTTATATTTGTATGTCTTTATTATGTTGTACACCGCCCCAAACTGCAGCAGCAGGAGGGGGCAGCCTAGAAATTGAAGCAAATAATTTTTGGTCCTTCCACTTCAGAGTCATCCACAAGGGCTTTCTTTACTAGCCACCAGCAAAGAGGCAGGAAGGGAGAAAAGACCCCTCCCCCCAGACCAAGAAACAGAGCAGTTGTTGTTGCCTGTCACTTCAATCCCTGTGCTGCAGATTGTCTCTTGCTGGCTTTGCAAGGGAGCAGTGCTGCAGGTCAGGGACAGTTGTACAAGGGAATTCTTCAGAGCAGAGCTGCATGCCTGCAAAGTGTAGCTACAGAGAGGATTCCATAGAATCAAAGGAAAAGGAAGCATGTTGCTCACTCTCTACTGTCTCCACCACCTCATTTTGGTCAACAGCCCAAATGAAGGGAGTGTGTGTCTTTTTTAGGGCTGAATCAAGTATTGAAAAAACTACTTGTGATTATTATTATTATTATTATAGACATTTATATAGCGCCAGCCATGTGCCTGACGCTGTACAGAANAAAGTAGTAGTACTTTGTCTCTTTTGTATGTATTTGGGACTAACACAGCAGCCTTACTTTCTCTATACAAGTATATGTAAGTAGGTAAAATACACTATTTATCCCAATAGAGAGATTTCTCCCCTCCTGTGAGCAAGGCTTACAAAGCAAGTACATTTGCATACAGTATTAGCTTTTCTTGTATTATCAGAGTTGTTACTGAAATAATCATCTACAGGTGAGGGGACCGAGGGGCAGAAAAAGAAAACAGATGGCCAGTTAAAAATGTTAAATTGTTTTCTCTGATAGTTTCCAACCTTACCAAAGATATGAGCACTAGAAAGATAGTTACCAAGTGCAAAATGTGTAAATTGTTGTTTCCAGTACAAAGGTGACCTTTGGTATAGATCTGCCCCACCCTGAATTTGTACATGTGAGGGAGAACAATTAGTATTTGATGCACATCTGAGGCACTTTTCCTCCTACCATGGGCCACACAATGAGCCTTTTATGAGCTTGTGGATCAGAAGCTTGGGAGGGCTTCCAAGGGCAGGATGAAGTAGGCCAGTAAGGGAAACAAAATACACCCCCATTCCCAGACACTAGTAGAAAATTGGCATGTAGCTAATACAGGCTTAAGCTAGTTGTGAGATTTCCTACCCTATCTCAAGGACAGAGATTTCAGTATTGGTAAACATCTGATGAGCTTCCAAGCTTTAGTCTGCTTAGCCTAAACAATCTTTGGTCATACTCCCTCGTTTATTTGTATTTTCCTCTTACACTCGCTTCTTCTGTAACAAAGCACATGCCTTTTTGTCAGGACAATTGCATTTCTTCCAGGAAGCCTTGCAGTAAACAATTACTAAAGCAGGGATTCCCAAACGTTTTGACTGCTAGCCCAATTTTAGACTTAAAAGATAATTCCCTGATTCCAGATATTATTATTATTATTATTATAATAAACATTTATATAGCGCCAGTAGTGTGCCCTAGTGCTGTACAGAACATAGAAACAGACATGGTCCCTGCCTGTGGCTTACAATCTAAAAGACAAGGCGGGGGAGCCAGGGAGAGGGGACAGTGGGAGAGACAGGGGAGAAGACAAACAAACATTCAGGCGGATGTGAAGTCCCAGGTGTGTGTGCTTGGCTTAGTTACAATCAGGTTGGTTGCAGCAGTCTGCAGAGGAGGGCAGACAGTAGGTATATGGGAACGACTAGCAGGCATTGGGAAAGGTGGCGAGGAAAAAGTGGGTCTTGAGGAGGAATTTGAAGGAGCAGAGGGAGATGGCAAGGTGGATGTGGGTAGGGAGGGAGTTCCAGGCATGGGGGGCAGCGAGGGAGATGGGTCGAAGGCGGTTAGGTGAGCAGGAGAAACGAGGGAGAGTGAGGGAGGGGACAGAGAAAGCGGAGAGCACGTGCAGGAGTATGTAGGGAGATTAGGTCCGAGAGGTAAGGGGGAGCTTGGTTGTGGAGTGTTTTGAATGTGAATACCAGGAGTTTAAACAGGATACATTCAGGAAGGGGGATCCAGTGAAGAGAGAAAAGAAGAGGCTGCACATGGTTGAAGCGACGGGCAGTGTGAATGACCTTGGCAGCGGAGTTTGGGATTGCGATAAGGGGAGACAGGTGAGAGTGAGGGAGGCCAGCAAGGAGGAGGTTGCAGTAATCAAGGCGAGAGATAACCATGGCATGAACAAGGGTTTTGGCCGAAGAGGTAGAGAGAAAGGGCCAGATCCGAGCAATGTTATGGAGGGCGAATCGGCAGGATTTGGCAACAGAGTCAATGTCAGGTTTAAAAGAGAGGTGCGTGTCAAAGAGGAACCCCAACCGAAAGGGGAAGGGAGGAGGAGTTTGACTCGGGGAGCGAGACTTTAAAGGAGCGGTCAGAGAGGTAGGAGGAGAACCAGTCAAGGACTGCTTTGGAGCACAGACTTTGCTCCCTTGTCTCATTCTCTTCCCAGAGTTGTCCCATGTTCTAAGATGATGCAATGCCACTTCCTCATGCAACCCCTGGAACTGATTCATGTAACCTATTTCGGTCTAATTTGACCCGGACCTGGCCACCCTCATCCATGCTTTCGTCACCTTGAGGCTGGACTACTGCAACGCGCTCTACATGGGGCTTCCCTTGTTCCTGATTCGGAGGCTGAAGCTAGTGCAGAATGTGACAGCTCGTCTCCTTATGGGAACGGGCCGTCGGGAGCATATTACACCTGTGCTCCAGGCTCTGCACTGGTTGCTGATAGTGTGCCGAGCCAAGTTCAAGGTTTTGGTGTTGATCTATAAAGCCCTTCACGGTCTGGGCCCCGCATACCTCAGGGACTGCCTCGCCCTCCGTGCCCCAGAACGGCTCCTTCGGTCCGCCAGGGGTGCCTTCTTGGAGGTCCCCCATGTTAAGCGGGGGGCCACAATGGAGAGGGCATTCTTGGTGGCTGGTCCGCGCCTTTGGAACTCCCTTCTGGAGGAAGCCCGCCTGACCCCAAGCCTGTTGACATTTTGGTGAAACTGTAAAACCTGGCTGTTCGCCCAGGCCTTTGGGGAGGGTGGGGTAAGGTTTTCAGCTCCCCTACCTTATTTATTTATCCTATTATTTCCTGGGCCCTGTTTTAATAATTTTATATGATTGTTATTATTGTTGATGGTCTTAGATTGTTTTTATATATTGTATTTTTATTGTTGGAAGCCGCCCCAAGCTGATTGCAGGAGGGGCGGGGTACAAATCTGTAAAATAAATAAATAAATAATGCAGGTAGCCATTGACTACGTTGGGCGCCACTGTTGGGCCCCACTGTCATGGGTTTGAGGGTCCTAACCCTCCACTTTACCAGGTTGAGTGACTCAGTTTCCCTTGTGCACAGTTCTCTTGAATCAGTTCCTCTCTCTGGCTAATTCAAGTGTGCCACAATGAAACTCCTTTGTCACACAAGGGCCCGATCCTTCCCGTTTACAGACTCTTTACTCTCTGGGTTTGCAAGAGCTTGAGGGCTCTTGTTGCTCACTTGTGTTCCAATGTTAGACACAGACACTACTTCTTCATAAAGATAAGAAGTAAGTTTATTGATTACATAAGCAAGATAGTTGATACAGAGTAGTTACTAGAAATCAAATGTAAATATAACGCATTCCTAACCTATATTGGTTGAGTTCCTCATACATCTTATCCTATAAAGGTCCATAAGCTTCTTGTTCCTCAGTCATAAAGGTAGAATGACTGGGCGCCAGCTTCTTAGTTGGTAAAAAGCAAAATCATGTCTCTCTGCTCATGTTTCTCCAGCCTAACTGCTGCCAGGCAGGCTTTCACATGTAGATCAGTTCTCAAGATGGCTTTAGGATGGAAGAGCCTGCAAGAATCTCTTTCCCCTCTGGGATACCTCTCCTTATATCTCCTGGAGGAAAACTCCTCGTATGTTCTCCAGGCTTCTAGATTTTCCTTAGTTCTCTTATCAGGTTTCTCCGTCTTTTTGCACGTAGTCAATGAACCTGCATTAGCATTGTTAATGTCCCTGGTCACCTGTCTGGGGCCAGGGTTCCCCTTAAATACACATCTTGGTCTCTCCCTGCATTTCCTGGAGCCTGTCACATGTTACATCTCTGATCGGGGTTTTACAGTTCTCCCCTGTAACATCACATACATGTGGAACCTTTTGTATTTCATATTTGTCAGACTTGTAGTCTACATGTATTGTAACATTACATACATGTGGAACCTTTGGCATTACATATTTACCAGACATGTAGTCTACATGTAGTCCCATGTTACACGTGTGTGACCCTATGTTTCTCCGTGACATCATCCCATGTCCCTGCCTGTTGCAAGTATCTAGAGATCCATATTCTAGCAGATTATTCTGCATCCCCAGGTGAGGAAGAACATGCCTGCTGCAACCTTCATGGAATTGCTTAACATTCCATCCTTGCAGAATAATTTGCTTGAAGTCCCTGATCTTGAACTCAGCCCTTGAAAGTAATATGCCTGAAGTCATTATGTGAAATTCCACTCCAATTCAAGATCAATAGATGAATGAACATCCTCCAAATGAAAAGTTTGAAATAACAGTTTATAATGTACTATGCTATGCAAAGAATATTTTAAAACTTCTCTAAAAAGAGCCACCCCAAATGTTAATATTATGAACTTTGGTAAGCATGTTCTTGAATGCCTTAATATGGTGTGTTAAGCCTGAATTCCAATACAGGAATGTGTACCAACAACCAGCTGGACTATCGCACAGGATTCTAATCATGGTCCATGTATTCACCTCTTAGACTGCCAAATATGTTGAGTGGCGATTGCAGAAGACAAAAAATTGGCCTGTTATTTCTTGTGAGCTTTCCAAGCCTTTTCTGTGTAATTTACAAAGCAGATCGGTGTACCTTTCACATCATCTTCTTGATAAGTTTGTTAAGCATTAAACTTGACTTCTTCTGAGAGGATTCCATGAATTACTTTATGTGTGGTATTTCTAAAAGTGGCCATGTAGTAGAATTGCATAATGGGTGCACTAATTTGGAGTCATTTCTAAAGTCCTCCACAAAGATAAGGGGCTGGAGGAGAAGAAAAGGAAATGGAAATATTTTCAAGGTGAAAATTAAGATTAATTCTCATTCTGCCTTTTAATTCTGAATTATTTCATCTATTTGCTAGTGGCTGAATTTGGGCTGGGGGAAGATGTATGTGTGTGGCACTTGGAGGTGATTAAGGTCACCATTTTCTTCATAATTTTAAGTGGAAAAATTAAGTTGAAGGCTTTTGGGGAGGGAACTTGGGAGTTCTCAACACTATTGAAAAATTTCAGGATGTGCCTAAATAGGGGCATTTGTGGCAAGCTTGTGTATAGGTATTTATTTTGGAAACATTTGTACACTCATTTGGACCCTGATTCAACAAGCCCTTATGGGCCCTTAAGTGTGGGCCTAACATTAAACACATGAGTAGTCCTAGCAGGAACAGCTACATGAGACGCTAGCCCGATTACATTCCAAAGATGTTGGAATGTTAAGCAATTCCATGAATTCCGTGACGCTAATCCTGCTAACCCCAGCAGCTGCATAGTAGTCAGATGGCTACTATGCCCAGTGTCCCTGGCCTTACACCAAAGCACCACCACTTGTGGGCACAGTTCCCATCTGTCCCACCTGGCCGCAAGGTCCACTATGGGACTTTGAGTGGCAGGCACTGATGCCAGTCATGCAAAGGCACGTTGGGGGTGGTGTATGGGTGGGAGGCGCTGGGTGCCCGCGTGTGGGGTTGGTGCTTTGGCCTGCTCCAGGGCATGGCAGGACCTCCAATAGCAGCCTGCCTGCCAAGTTTCCCCATGGGGGACAGATTGTTTGACCTGCTCTCTGTGCTGGCCCTGAAGTGTGGTGCCTGCAATTGCCTGCCATGGAACATGCGGGGAATTGGGCTTGCCCCAGCTCATGTGGCTACACCCAGTGTCTTCAACTAGGCCATTCACATGCTCGAATTCAGGCATGCACTTATGTTTCTTGCTGAACAGGGGTTCTAGTCAGAGGATAGAAGCATTTATCAAGCTAGCTGTCTGGACAGAATCTACTTACCAACTCAATGAACTCCCAGGATAACTCCCATCCAGCAGAGCAATTCCGTGCGGCAAACAGCCTGGTGAATCCAGACTGTCTCTGTCCTGTGGTTGAGTCATCTTATGCTTGCTGTGAGGAAATTAATACCTATTCTGTAGACAAAATCGCTTGTATTCACCATGACTTGAGCGCTGCCAGTTCTTTGGCAAAGTCAGAGTTTCGAGCTGTGTAGGCTCAGTCTTGTCCTGTTTATCTGAATAGATTTCAGTTGGTGTCACCCACCGAGGTAGGGGATGTCCTTGAGGCAATGCAAGCAACCAGTTATAAATTAGATCCTTGCCCATCCTGGCTGGTGAAAACCAGCCATGAGAGACTGGGGCCTTTGCGGTCTGGGACTGTCAATGCCTCCCTTTGGGAGGGCAGGGTATCGGATGCCCTTAAGATGGCAGTGGTTTGGCCTTTGCTCAGAAAACCATCACTTGACACTGACTCCTTGGGCAGCTATCTTTTTAGGGAAGGTTACTGAACGGGTGATTGCCAGGCAGCTACAGGGACATCTAGATGCAATTGGATTCATGGACCCATGTCAGTCTGGCTTTCGTCCTGGATATAGTGGTGAGACTGCACTTGTGGCGTTGGTCAATGATCTTTGCCGAGAGATTGACATGGGATATTGTATCCTGTTGATCCTTTTAGATCTTTCAGTGATCTTTGATACAGTTGACCATGAGGTATTGTTGACATGGCTGTGGGACCTGGTAGGGGTTCGTGGGACAGTTTGAGAATGGTTCCATTCATCCCTGTCAGGGAGGTTTTAGCAGGTGGTAATGGGCGATTGTTCTTCATCCCCCGGCCCCTGTCTTGTGGGGTCCCACAGAATTCTATCCTGTCTCCCCTCCTGTTCAATGTGCATTAAGGCCCCTGGGCGAGATCGTGTGTAGATTTGGGGGGTGTTGCCTTCAATATGTGGATAACACCCAAATCTACTTATCTTTTTCATCTAACCCAGGCCCTGCAGTATCGGTGCTTACACAGTGCTTGACTGCCATTAGGGTCTGGATGTGGGTAAACCGTCTGAAGCTGAATCCAGAAAAGCCTGAGGTGATGGTTGGCTGGCCCTGTGGCCTGAGGGAGAATTGTGCCTCCCCTCACTACTCAGGTGCACAGTCTGGGGGTGTTCCTGGATCCTCAGCTGCTCCTAGAAGGTCAGGTTGTGGTTGTGGCCAGGAGTGCCTTTCATCAGCTCCATCTGGTGAGAAGGCTGTGTTGCTTTCTATCCAACATGGATTTGGCCACAGTCATTCATGCCTTCCTTACCTCGAGGCTGGACTACTGCAATGTTCTCTACATGGGGCTGCCCTTGATGTTCTGGGGCTGCAGCTGGTGGAGAATGCAGCAGCCCACCTCTTGACGGGGGTGGGTTGCCGGGAGTACATTACACCAGTGCTTAAGCATCTGCACTGGCTGCCTATAGCAATCTGGGCACAATTCAAGGTGCTGGTATTGACCTTTAAAGCCCTAAATGGCTTGGGCCACACATATCTGAAGAACCGCCTATCTCCTTATGTTCCTTCGCAGCCCTTAAGATGTGCTGAGAGTGTCCTCTTGCAGGTTTCATCTTTGGCCCAGTTTTATACAACTCAGGCATTTGCAGAGAGGCATTCTTGGTAGCTGCCCTGCAGCCCTGGAACTCCCTTCCCTTGGAGGTTTGCCTAACCCCTCATTTGAATGTCTTCCGGAGGCAGTGTAAGACCTTTTTTTTCAGCCAGGCATTTCATAGGAATGGATAGATTTTTGGGGATGTGTGAGGGGGGGTGTTTTTAATTTTATGGGTTTTTAATTATGTATTTTATATTTGTATGTTATGTATTTATGGTGAGCTGCCCTGAGCCTCAGGGGATAGGGTGGGATATACATTTAAATTAAAAAATAATAAATATTTGCAAAACTATTTCTCAATCTGGGAGTTCATTGTGGTGTTTTAAAAACCTACAAGTATCTGCAAAAATACTTGTTGAATATTTTAAAGCTACAGATAAACACCCAAAAGATCCTGATCCGACAAAGAATTCACAGACGTAGTTATTAATTCTAAATTATTCTGACTGCTTTAGAATGAGAAATTATTTAAATATTCTTGGCAGTACTGATCCCATAGAAGTGAAGCTGTAGCATGAGGTAATAATAAGGGCATGCAAGCTAAACTTACAATAAAACCCAGAGTTACCCCACAGGTAACTGAAATAGAGGCAATAGAGTCAGAAAACAGAGTCTGTAGAGACTGTTTAACACCACAAATTGCAATTAGACATCCAGCTACCATTAAAAATCAATGGAAGCTGGATGCCTTATTAATGCAAGACAGATCTTTTGTGCCTTTGAAAATTCCTTCCAAGATTACTACCAGTATTCTTTTCAGTGATGCCCTTATTACATAAATATCAAAATTAATTTGAAAATGTTATGCTTAGTAAAGCAATTTCTTAGTAAACTTCTTTAAATATTGCAGAAGTGAGGGAGAAGCAGAGGCCCCGCCTCTCCCTCACTCTGTGGGTGGCCCCCTCCCCGGCCTGTCAGTCTCTCGGCCAGGGGAAATTATTATTATTATTATTATAAGCATTTATATAGCGCCAGCGATGTACCTGGCGCTTTACAGAGAGCAAGATAGACACGGTCTCTGAGGGAGAGGCAGGGCCTCTGCCTCGCCCTCATTTCCCCTGACCGAGACAGCCAGGCAGCGGGGTGGGGGGGAGCCAGCGGAACGTCCGGTGGCGGTAAGCAGCACGGTGGCAGATTGAATCTACTGCCGCGGTGCCTGATCTGCCTGAGGCTCCGAGCCTGGCGTGGGGCCCAGGCTGGCGGTGGCGACAGCGGATCACATAAGTGATCCGATGGCTCAGGCTCGAGAATGGGCGGAGGGGAGTGCCCCTCCGCCCATCTCTGAGCCCAGGCCCGGGTAGTGTGCTGCCCCAAGACCGAGCCAGGGAGCGCCCTCTAAGCCAGGGAGCACCCCTAGGCCTGCCGGCTGCAAAGCCGCCAGCAGAAAAGGGCCCCGCCTTTGTTCCCCGCCCTGGGCCCCGCATATAGTAAGGCCGGCTTTGTGTGTATCTGGAGGTGGCTGGAGTCCAAACAGAACTTGTTGCTGCTCCTCAACTCTATTCGGACATGCTGCTGCTGCGCTGCTGCAGAGAAGTGTCAGTAGATGATCACCCCAATGGTAGCAAGAGCCCAGAAGATGGGGTGTAGGGATCCGGGGGTGGGAGGGTCTGAGTGTAGCGGGGGGGCGGGGCTCAGGGCAGCCTGTGGGAATACTACTGGATTGGAGGCAGATAGCACAGGCCTGCCTGGCCCGGGGGGTGGGAGGCGGGAAGGGGAGGTGGAGATCCGCTGGTTGGTTTGCCCCTGCGTGTTTAGGGAGGAGGTGCCAGCTTTGCTTTGCCATGTGGTTTTGGAGTGCTAAGCTTGGTTTGCCCCTACGCACTCTGCATGTTTGTTTGGGGGGGGGATGCCAGCTTTGGGATCTGTGTGCCCCTGTGCAGTTTTTATGTTTTGTGGGGGGGAGATGCCAGCTTTGACTTGCCATGTGATTGGGGTGCTTGGTTTTCCATTCACACAAGTTATGCAAATTAGGCATTGGACTACACAAACTAAGGTGAGTAGCACTATGCAAATTAAGGGTTTGGACTGTGTAAATTAGGGTGGGTGGGACTATGCAAATTATGCCACCCCAGGTGCAACAGTCTCCAGTCGCCCATGACCACAGGGAGCTTTATGGGTGTTTTGCACTCAAGTAACATCTCCCAGGGGGGAAAATTTCAAGGGCGAGAAAGGTGTGGGGGGTTTGTTCCAAGAGCAACCCAGTGGGGTAGAGCATGTTGGCAAGTGGTATGCTGTAAAAATTCCCATTTTGAAAAATGGGAACCTCTATGTTCCCCTCTCTTGTCCAGCTCCTCAGAGCTCCTCAGAGCAGGGACTTATCCCTAGTCAGGATTGTTCAGCACCAGGCACATTGCTTGTGCTATATAAATAACAATGTGCTCCAAATGACCCTTCTGATATGGAGCAGTATATGATTCAACTACCTCTGGCTGCCAGACCCTTCCAATGACGGGACAGGTGGTCCATTCCAACTGCCCGTGAAACGCAGGAGAAAGTGATATATTCTATCTGGCTCAGGCTGTCAGACCAGAGGTACTGTTCAACCAGTGCCTGAGGGAGAGACCTGTTGTGGGGACAGTGAGTTAAGGAGGCAGAAGTGGTGTAGCTCAGGATTGCTCTCCTATGGGAGGCAAAGTGCCTCCAGGTTACTGGGCACATTCTCCACCAAAAAAACCAAGGGCTCTGTCCACTGGTTGTGCTGAGGGTTCCTCGGTCTCTGGAGCCAGGGCAAAGCCCAGTTTTTTTCAGGAGGATCCAACCCCCAAGTGAGTGCTAATTTTGCTCCATAGAGCCGCGGTTGCCCTGATATGTGCATCCTAGGGAATCTAATAGAGGATGCTACCCTCTCCACAGCTGCTGGGTGATCCACACCCAGCATAAAATCTGAGTGTCGCATCCAGAGTTGTGAGTTACATAGTTAGTCAGTCAGGTTAATTGGGGGGAGTGGTTGGGTTTTGATTTTCACCCCAAGCACAGAGTAAGAAGCTCTGTTGCCCACTGAAAGTTGTTCCTTACTTCCTTGTGAGCTCAAGGAGTGGAATCAAGCCATGTCAAATGTCAACCCACTGTTTCTGTAAAAGGCATCCCTCTCTTTGGTCCTCCAGGGCCCCCAAAATGTACCTATCACAATGACCTACCGCAAATACCAACAGGTTACTGACTTTGTTTCAGTTATTTCTAATCATGCGACTTTCCAGAAATGTGTACCACTAACAATATGGAGAAGTTAATAGTGATCTGGAATTTATAATTTATTAGGTTATGCACATATGGAGGGTAAAACAGGACTGAGACAAACCAAGGCCCATTCACTCATGCCTATTAGGATCCTGGCATTGTAGACAGATAAAAATAAGGAAATTAATCATCCGTTTCTGTGTTGCTGATTCTTTATAAGCTATTTTGCTTCTGTTTTTTTCTTTTAAAAGCCATCTAGGGAATTCCAGTTAAAATAAACACTGTAGTCAAATCCCTTTGGTGGATTTGAAAATCTCAGTTTTCAAGCTACCAAAT
The DNA here is from genome assembly GCA_003113815.1 of Sphenodon punctatus. NCBI lineage: Eukaryota > Metazoa > Chordata > Lepidosauria > Sphenodontia > Sphenodontidae > Sphenodon > Sphenodon punctatus. Next base: position 4,057,630 of record QEPC01012801.1, read on the forward strand.
ACTCATTAATGGCTGTTCCAAAGTGCATTTGAATCAATGCTCGTAGCCCTCTGCTTAATTCCAGCAAGTGCCATTCACAGTACACTTCTTGTTACCAGATTCCACTGCCTATATTAGACAATGTTGTTCAAAGGCTGGCAGCAGGAATTCGTATAACAAATACTCAAGCCATTGTCATGTCTTTATTGTGTTTCTTAATGTGGAACCTGAGAAAGTCCTTTCATAATGTGACTATGGTGATGATTTCCAGTAAAAAGGTAAAATATCAAATAGTCTAAGACCTTTTCAACATTATCAGGTTAGCTAAAAGCCAGCCCAACGTAGAGCAATTAGTGATTTTTGTTTTCATTGAGCGGACTAATGAAAACTACAGTGGTCCTTGGGTCGCTTAATGCTAAGCAGCACATTCAAGAACATTCTAAGTTGGATACCTTAGGATACTTACTCCCAGTGTTTGGGAACAGAGCCTAGAGAGTCAGGGAAAGAGTGAGATCAAACTGCTGAGAACAGGTACAGAGAATATAACCAAGTCTTTACTGACCTGAACCAGCGACACGTAGGGACGCTATGGCTGCATTGTGGAGCGCTGTCACGTGTTCTGAGACATCATCACTTTATATTTATTTATTTATTTATTTAATAAATTTATACCCCGCCCCTCCTGCCATGCAGCCCGGGGCGGCTTCCAACAACTTTAAAATACAATAAAACCATAAAAAACTCTCATAAACATAATAATACGTATTAAAATATTAAAACAGGGCTAAAGTTATAAATATAATAGACAAACTAAAAAACCAAAATAGGTGGGGGAGCTAAAACACCTCACCCTACCCACCCTCCCTCCCAAAGGCCTGGGCGAACAGCCAGGTCTTACAACTTCGCCGGAATGTCAACAGGCTAGGGGCCAGGCGAGCTTCCTCCGGAAGGGAGTTCCAAAGCCACGGCCCAGCCACCGAGAATGCCCTCTCCATTGTGGCCCCCCGCTTAACACGGGGGACCTCCAAGAAGGCACCCCCGACAGACCGCAGGAGCCACTCTGGGGCGCGGAGGGCAAGGCGGTCCCTGAGGTATGAGGGGCCCAGACCGTGTAGGGCTTTATAGATCATCACCAAAACCTTGAACTTGGCTCGACATGCTATCGGCAACCAGTGCAGAGCTCGGAGCACAGGTGTAATATGCTCCCGACGGCCCGCCCCCGTAAGGAGACGAGT
>QEPC01012801.1:4059276-4126185 GCA_003113815.1 Sphenodon punctatus
TTAAACAGCAGCGGAGACCAGATCGAACCCTGCGGAACGCCACATGGTAAAGCGCAGGGGCACGATGTCTCCTCCCCCAGCACTACCCGTTGGCTCCTCCACGAGAGGAACGAACGGAACCATTCAAGAACAGTCCCGTCCAGACCCCCCAGGTCACGCAGTCGCCTCAGCAGCAGCCCATGGTCCACAGTATCAAAAGCAGCCGAGAGATCTAGCAGGATAAGAAATGTTGAACATCCTGCATCCATCTCCCGGTGGAGGTCGTCTACCAAGGCCACCAACGCCGTCTTGGTGCCATAACCGGGGCGGAACCCAGATTGAAAAGGGTCTAGGAAACCAATGCTATCCAGATGCACCTGGAGCTGGAGTGCCAGCGCCCGCTCAATAACCTTCCCTAAAAAGGGAAGGTTAGAGACAGGTCAGTAACTGGCGAGCACATCCACGTCCAAAGATGGTTTTTTCAGCAGGGGGAGCACCACAGCCTCCTTGAGGCAGGGCGGCAACCTCCCCTGCTGCAAGGACGCGTTCACTACCCTCGCCAGCACGGTCCCCAACGTCTTCCTGGAAACTTTTACTAACCAGGACGGGCACGGATCGAGTTCACAACACGTGGCCCTCACAGACCCCAGGACATCCACCGCATCAGCCGGCGTCACTTCCTGAAACTCTCCCCACAAAGCTGGACCAGATGGAACCTCCGTCCCCCCGTGCTCTTCCCCTACTGCCATTAATCCAGCGTCAAAGTCGGTCTGAATCCGAGCAATCTTGTCTGCGAAGTAGTTGACAAACTCCTCACAGCGGGCCTGGGACAAGTACCCATCAAGGCGGAGGGGGGCCGGACTAACCAGCCCCTGCACCACCCGAAACAGCTCCGCCGGGCGTGACTTCGCAGATGCTATGAGGACAGCAAGGAACTCCTTCCTTGCCGTCCTCACTTTCCTTTAATGGGGGCTTAAACCTAGGGATAGGTATTACGGATTTGTATTAATCTGTAACTGCCCGTAACGGGCTGTTACGGATTAATCTGTACAATCCAAACTCTGTCCATACCAGTTATGGATCTGGATCCCCACCTCCACGGGCCCTGGCATGTATTTATTGGCCTCAGAGGGCTTGCTTGAAGCTCTGTCAGCCCGCTGCTGCTGTGGGGGGGCATCCCAGTAGGCCCTCTTGCTATGACGTGCTGCCAAGCTCCCTGTTACACAGCGCGCATGTGCAAAATGACCACCTGAGCTGTTTTGTGCATGCACAAAATGGTCACCACCCTTAACCAAAATGGCAGCAGCCAAAATGATGTCACTGCCATTTTGGTTAAGAGTGGTGGCCATTTTATGCATGCGCAAAACGGCCCAGATGGCCATTTTTCACATGCACACCGTGGAGCAGGGAGCTCAGCAGTGTGCTACGACAAGGGAGTCTGTGTCAAGGGGGGATAGGGTCATTCGGGACCAAACAACCAAATACTAGGGCAACATGCCCTTTCACTCTCAAGCCCCCTTCCCAGGAGACAAGGTCCTAGCATGGTTTCCGGAATGGCTTAGGGGTTGGAATATGCCCGTCAGGATAGTAGTGCAGCCCTTGAAATCCCAAAGGGATTAGGCCTATATCATCATAGGGTGCCGGGTCAACCGTGCTGGTGTACTCCTGCTCTCCCACCACCCACCACACACACAATCCCCAGCTACACCACGGGGAAGGAAAGTTAGTGGGGAATGCAGGGAAGGGTCCCAAGGAATACAAGGCGGAAGGGTAATCACTCTTGCTGGGGTGGAGGAAATGGGGACAGGGTTCCCCAGGAGGGGGAAGGCCGACTCACACCCCACACGCCCCACCAAGACAACAAAATCAAACTCACCGAACTGGAACAGGGGAAAAACAGGAAGGACTCGCACACACAAACAGTCCGTTGATACACTCCACACAGTCGCCCAGGGAAAGGAAGGGGGAAGCGGAGCAGGCTCGCCGAACTCCAGAGCCCTACGGTCCTTCTCTCTCTCTTTCTCTCGCTAGCAGGGTGGGCCAGTCTAAGCAGATCACCGGCGCTGTGTGCTTCACAGTGCCGGCATTTGAGGAAGAGACCACGCCCCTACCGCATGCCTGTAAGCGTGCAGAGCTGCGAAGCGCTGGTGGCCCCGCCCTGCACTTTGCATGGTGTCAGGGGGCGGCACCTGGCCCATTTGTTGTGGTGGTTGCTCCGAAACCGCCACTGTGTCTGTGCTGCCGGGGGGAGCTGGCTGCTCTGCTGCGGGGTCTGGTGGCGGGCTTTGCCATTCAGGGGTTCTGGGCTGCGGCAGCCAGTGGGGTCGGAGGGCCCGGGGGCGAACCCTGATAGCCTTCCAGGAGGCCAGTCAACAGCAGCCACGGGCTGACAGAGCTTCAACCAAGCCCTCTGCAAACAGCAAGTACCACTCTGGGGATGGAGGTGGTCAGGCTCAGACTACAGATCGGTTTCTGTTGACTTCAATGGGAAAAAGCAAAATCTGTAATTTAAGCTGTAAATTACAGACCCAAAGCTGTAACAGATCCGAATCCATAATTTAATCCAAATGCCTATCCCTACTTACTTCCTGCCATCTTCTGAGCTCTTAGTTCCCAAGCAAAGTTTACAAGAGACTTCTGCCACTAGGTGGTGTGGCAGCGCCTGCGCAGCAGTGGCCCCCATGTGACTCGGGGTGGGGCAGAGAAAGCCAGCGCGTGCAGCACAGTCAGTTGGAAGCCAACCAGGCTGGAGGCAGGACGCTTGCTGGGCTGCCTCCTCATCGATCCCCCTGAGGCAGGCCCGGGAGATGCCACGCAGCAGAGCAGCGGACTGGGATAGGCTCTGTGCCATGCAGCTGAGCCTAATAGAGACACGGGGGGGGGGGGGAAGGGGGATGCTTGCTGAGGTTTGCTGGTACCCTCCCCTCAGTAAAGGCAAGTTACTGCAGACTGGTGTCTGTGAGTACTTGGGCCAGGTGCCCATAGCCCCTCACCCCACAGGCCTCCCACAGACCCTGGCCTAGTGAGGGCACCGCATGGTGTCAGAAGTAGACTCCACAGTCCAGTGAAGGCGAGAACCACCCTCCTGCTCATGGAGCACTTTAAGCCCCCACCCCCCTCAGCTTCGATGGGAACCTGGGTGAGAACTGGAAGAGGTGGGAGCAACAGCTAGGCCTCTACCTCACAGTCACTGAGGCGGATGAGAAGGTGGAAGAATACAAAGTTGCGGTGGCGCTGCACTGTCTGAGAGAGAAGACCCTAGAGGTGTATAACACATTGCCACATGTGTTTGCTAACCCTGCCAGCAAGACCCTGGCGGAGCTCCTCAGGGCACTGCAGAACTACTGCATCCCCAAAAAGAACCCTGTGTTTGAGCGCTTTCACTTCTGGCAGCTCCAATATGACGAACAAGCAGGGATTGACCCGTTCCTCACCGCCCTGCGAGAGAAGGCCCCGCACTGCGAATTTGGGCCCACCATTGACCTCATGCTCAGGGACAAGATTGTATTCAGCATCCCTGACCCCAAGTTGAAGGAGAGGCTATTAGAGAAACCAGACCTCACCCTGACCCAGGCAGTGGACATGTGCTGCATGAAAGTCATCATGAGGGCCCAAGCCTCGGCGATGTCTATGGAGCTGCGGGTACTAGCAGTGATCCCCCAACCCCCACCCACCCCGCGACAGCCTCCCCCCACTCCAGAGACCAGACCACCCCCGGCACGGGACATAGAAGTTACCCGACGCCCTTGCAGATGATGTGGGCGCCAGCATGGTCCCCAGCAGTGCCCCACCTATGGAGAGACATGTTGCAGGTGCAGAGGAAAGAACCACTTTGCGAAAGTCTGCAGGGCTAAAAACCCGCCTTGTGCTAGCACAGTGAGTGCGATGTACGTAGGAGTCATGACCTCATCTCACCAGGGAGGCACCCATTACTCAGAAAACCCCTGGCGGTTCACACTCCGGGTCGCAGGACACCTGGTCACGTTCAAGTTGGACACGGGGGCGGAGACCAACACCATCCCCATTTGAGTGGCAAGGAACCTCCCCGCGCACATCCGCCAGGACACACCAGATATAACACTGGTAGTCATTGGAGGGGGGCAAATTATACCCAAGGCGAAGCTCCTTGTCCGATGCTTTATGGCAACCACCAGTGCACAGCTCCCACTCTATGTTATCGACACACAGGACCCCCCCACTGCTCGGCCAGAAGGCATGCATTGCCCTAAACCTACTCCGTTGGATATACTCGCTGACACCGAACCCACTAAAAAGGGAGAGCGGCATCCTAGCCAGCTACGTGGATGTGATGGGAGGTCTCGGGCGGGTCCCAGGGACGCACCACATACACCTGGATCCATCGGTGCCCCCCAAAATTCATGGGTGTCAAAAGATCCCATTTGCTGTGCAGGAACAGCTACGCACCATGCTTGCAGACCTTGAGGCAGTGAAGGTAATCTCCAGGATAACCAGACCCACCCTGTGGGTGAGTAGCTTGGTAGTCACCCAAAAGAAGAATGGCTCCCTGCGAATTTGCCTAGACCCACGGGACCTAAACAGAGTGGTCCTCCGACAACACTTCAACATCCCAACGGTGGAGGATGTCCAGCAGAAGCTGGCTGGAAAATCCATATTTACCACCTCGACAAGAAAGATGGCTACTGGCAGGTGGCACTTGACAGACCGTCGGCGGAGCTGTGCACCTTTAACACTCCATGGGGAAGATACCACTTCAACAGGCTGCCCTTCGGGATCAAGTCAACCAGTGTTCCAACAGAAGAACCATGAGAGTTTTGGGGGCATTCCAGTGGTGCACATCATTGCGGACGACATGCTCATTGCGGCCTCGTCCACGGCAGAGCACGACCACATCCTGAAACAGATGCTGCAGCAAGCCCGAGAGAAAGGAGTCAGATTTAACAAGGAAAAAATCCAATTCATGGTTGAGCGGGTGAAGTATACGGGTCATATCTTTTCCCGTGAAGGGGTCCAGCCAGACGAGGACAAGGTGGAGGCCATCCAGAAACTCGCGGTGCCCCAAGACCGAAAGGCACTACAACGAATCTTGGGCACCATACAATACCTCATCCAATACATCCCAAACGAGTCGGCCATGACCGCACCCTTGAGAGCCCTCCTGCGCAAGGAAGCGGAGTGGGTCTGGGACGCCAATCACCAGCAAGCCCTAGATGCACTAAAGCGAGCCATTTCGTCAGCCCCCATGCTGTGATACTTCAATTCAAGTAAGCGGTCTGTCATACAAACGGATGCCTCTAAAGATGGCTTGGGGCATGCCTGTCCCAAGATGGTCACCCCATTGCATACGCATCTTGATCGCTTACAGCAGCGGAGCAAAACTATGCCCAAATCGAGAAGGAGCTCGTGGCTATCCTCTTCGCTACCGTCAAGTTCCATCAGTACATATATGGGACCACCGTCAAAGTGCAGTCAGATCACAAACTGCTGGAGGCCATCATGGGAAAGCCCATTGGACAATCCCCTGCAAGGCTGCAACGCGTGCTGCTCCAGCTCCAAAAATATGATCTGGAGCTCGAGTACACAAAGGGCACCAGCATGCACATCGCAGACACACTGTACTGGTGACCTCTGACTCTCAAACACACACGCAGCTGTTTTGATGTTTTTGTTTTAGTTACAACTAGCATAAGTATGATGGTTACACAGGTGGGAGGCGGTTTCGCAACTGGACAGGGGGGATGTGGCGGCGCCTGCGCAGCAGCAGCCTCCACGTGACTCGAGGGTGGGGTAGAGAAAGCCCCCGCGCGCGGCACAGTCAGTTGGAAGCCAACTGGGCTGGAGGCAGGACGCTTGCTGGGCTGCCTCCTCATCGATCCCCCTGAGGCAGGCCCGGGAGATGCCACGCAGCAGAGCAGCGGACTGGGATAGGCTCTACACCATGCAGCTGAGCCTAATAGAGACACGGGGGCTAAGGGGGATGTTTGCTGAGGTTTGCTGGTACCCTCCCCTCAATAAAGGCAAGTTACTGCAGACTGGTGTCTGTGAGTACTTGGGCCAGGTGCCCACAGCCCTTCACCCCACAGGCCTCCCACAGACCCTGGCCTAGTGAGGGCACCACAGCTGGGACAACTAAGCCCCCCCAAAGTACAATTCTATGCAATATTAAGGTACTGCTCAGCTGTGACATATGCTTGTTAGGGGAAAAAAAGAGAGCATTATCCTGAAGATGGTATGCCCTCAAGCCCCTTCCCTAATGCATGCACAGATGGAAAGGCAAGCCATAATAAAGTTAAGTTTCTGAATCTAACAAAGGCTGACCAGCACAAGGTAGTCAGCTTATGGCATGTTTAAACATGCATACTCCCAAGAACTTGGTAACAGTTCCCAACCCAACCTGAAGGTTTGAATTTAAAATATCTAAGTTGCTGTCAGACAAAAGATAAGAGCATTTTTGTATAATGGACCAGGTTTCCTTATGATCCACGACCCTTTCCCCTAGGCTAAACCACCAAATCATACATCTTCCTGATTACCATCTTTCCTGATATCCCCACTGCAGTATGCAGCCATGTTGTGATGGTAAGCCAGTGCATTAGATCCAGAATACTCCCTAAGTACAATTTCCAAAGCTTAGTTCACACCTACATCATCCCTTGTGATGCAGATGGACTTTGTATCTGACCTCAGTCGTTTCCTTTCAGGTATACAACGACAGTAGAAAAAGGTCTGCAATGCTGCTCTGGAGCCAGAAGAGAAGTCAAAACTGATTCTTTCTATTGGCCTTGCCAGCCCTTCCTATGGAGTTGTATCCTTGTTATCACCATTTGCCAGCTACAGTTGCGTCACAGCTGAAATCACTGTTCTTTCTCGGGCTTGAATACGGGCCTGTTGGCCAGTATGAATTCTGGGCAGCTGCCCAGCAAATCTGCACGTACTTGAATTGAGATTAATTTTAGCAGAAGACTTTAGAATGCTTACCAATCTCAAAAAGTGAACTAAATTTCATCCCATGCAATCATCAGAGAAGATTATTGGGGACAAACTACAGCTGTTTTCAAACGGACGGGGATGGGTGTGCTCGCCCAGTGGGTGGGTGTCCCTTTACATGGACACCCCATCACCTCCATCCACCTACACCCACAGGGCCTCCTCTGGTTTTCTGGAATGCCCCGTGGGTGGAGATGGGTGTGTGATGGGTGTAAATGGGTGTGTGCCGAGAGCGTGCACGCACAAACACCCACTGCCTGTGGTGTTTCCACGGGCGCACACCCATCCCACCCACCCACCACAGGCCCATTTCTACGGACACCACCACCACCACCACACACCTGCCGGAACACCCAGTGGTTGGTGGGGCCGACCGTGTACACGGACTACAATGGGCTAATTATGGAGCATGGTTTCGGTTAACTTCTCTGCTGTTTAAAAAAACAAAAAAAAACCAGAAATAGATTCAAGTGTTGATCCCCTTTCTGAAATCTGCTTTCCTTTTTTGTATGTGAAGAAAATTAAAGTCAGTATCATAAAAATTACAGTTGTTTTATGCATAACTGCAAATATTTGGACATCTTGGAACCTGTATATATCTAAATCATCTAATCTTGTCTAAAGCATCTAATCTCCCTAGCATCTAAGCACCATGTAACAATTGAAAGTTAGCATCGAGTATACACATGAGGCTGAGATAATTGCCTGGAGATATATGTGAGGTGGTTACGTAATCTCTTACTTTGAGGATGACCTGCTGCACTACCCAGGCCCCTTATAACATTAAAAACCAAGTACAGATTCAAAGTCAGGCTGAAGAAGGGCTCACCTTTGTCTTGCCTTTTGTGTGGATGTCAGGGCCTGGGGCCTGAGGAGATGGGGGGTGAGGTGGCGCCGAGGGAGACGCACCCCAGGAAGAAGGCAAGGGCAGTATCACGCCGCTGACAGCTCAGGGACCCAGGGGAATATTCGGCCAAGCACCCCCGCCCCTCCGCCTCCAGGACCCCAACTGCAAGAAACCCCGGACCACCATTCCTCTCCTGGGCTGCAAGGATTGCCCCTGTCATCAGCCCACCCGTCCCGGGCGGGAGCCAAGCAACCACATACCGCACTGATGCCCACACACCTAGTCACGCCTATGGAATCTACGCAGCACCATGTCGGGGAGTCCATGAGGCCGGCCCTGCCTCCCTCTGTGGCACGCCAACTAGCCACGCCCCTGCGGCCGCCGTTACGTTGCTCTTTGCGCCGACAGCGTCAGATGCTGGCGCAGCACTCATAAGGAGGAGACAGACAGAGCTCCCTTGCCGGTGATCAGAGCCTCACCCTGTGAGACTGACCCCCTTTTGGATCCTCGCGACTGCTGTGTCTTCTTGTGACTGAACCCCGAGTGTGATCGTGCGAGAGTGAGTCCAGAGAGTGACTGTGAGTACTTGCGCTTTCCTTCCCTGCTTTCACGTGGTGTCCTTAGGGCCCTTGCTTGTGAGTTGTCCTGTCCCGTTCCCTCCTTCCTGGTCTTCGTGCATGGTGACACTCACTGGTTCCCGATACGCCCCTCCCGGGCCCAGGGTCCGGTGTACGTGGGACCCCTCACTAGTGTGGTGTTACCTGGTTGGGAAACGGCTCTGGCCTGTACCCCTGTGATGATCTTGGTGGGGAGAGGTTTATCCCTCCAGACTACCGCATAAGAACCTGAGGGGACCTTTTTCAGGCAACGCCCTTTCCCCCCCCGGGAACAGCCCTTGGGCTGCGCCCGAGTGTGCTGCCCCACTTTCCCCCCCTCCTTCCCATGGGGTTCTATCATGCCCTCTACCCCGAACCCCACAGTGGATTTACTGTGGGCTGCTACCCCTTTGCTGACTGACCATCCACAGGGTGGCACAGTGCCCAACACATGTGGGTGCTATCAGAAAATGGCTACACAGCAACACCCACAAAAACAATGTATTTTTAGCATCTGTGCATAAATTGAAACGTTAAATTGAGGGGTGTTGTATAAAGCAGATGTGCTCTTATTCTCTTAATGGTGACTCTTATTCTTTCTGGTGACTCTTATTGTTCAAAAGTTCTTGGCATCACAATTTGAGGGATTTGCAACAGAGCTCAGCTCCCATTTACCCAGCATATTGAGCTCATTTGGAAATCTAGTCAGAGGTGAAGCAAACGTCTGTTGTTAGGTACTCAACACTTTTGAAAATCTGCCCCTTATATTACTCCTTAAATGGAAGCCAAGCTATTTTCAAAATATGGCCCAGATGAACACTTGATAAATTACCCCTGAGCACTTTTGAAAGCTCATTCTTACCCCAGGACTGCCACGCAAATTGTCAAAATCTGCTAGAGCGTGAAAGGAATTTTAGCTCTAGATCACACAGCTGTGATTTTAATTTAATGTACATCAAATAATGGGATAATGTGGGATTAAGGTGCATGTATCTGCAGCTCTGACCTCTGAGGGTGCTGAGAAATTGGTATTTCTTAATTAAGTCAATGAGGCTTTATTGTTTATTAAGGACATAAGAAATGCCATACTGGGTCAGACCAATGTCCATTGATCCCAGCATCCTGTCTCTGACAGTGGTGAGTCTCAGTTGCTTGGGAGAAGTACCCAACAGGTCATAATGGGATGATCCACTCCCTGTTGTTCACTCCCAGTTCCTGACAGCCAGAGGTTATGTCCGATGAGCCTATGTGGCTAAAAGCTGTTAATAGACCTACTCTCCAAAAACTTGTCCAATCCTTTTTTAAACCCAGTTATACTACTGGCCTTGAACACATCCTTTAGCAACAAATTCTACAACATAATTGTGCGTTGAGTGAAAAAATACTTTCTTTTATTTGTTTTAAATCTGCTGCCAGTAAGTTTAATGGAGTGTTCCCTAGGTCTAGTACTTTCCGAGAAGGTAAATAACCACTCCCTATTTACCCATTCCACACCACTAATGATTTTATAAACTTCTCTATCTAATCCCCTCTGTCATCTATTCTCCAAAATTAAGAACCCTAACATATCAAGCCTCTCCTCATACGGAAGCCGTCCCATACTCTTTTATCATTTTTCAAGCCCTTCTCTGTACCTTTTCTAGTTCTATATCTTTTTTGAGATGGAGCAACCAGTACTGCACACAATATTCAAGGCACAGTTGCACCATAACTTGTTATAGAGGCATTATGATTTTTTCAATTTATTCTCTTTCCAAATAATTCCTAACCTTCTGTTTGATTTTTCGACTGCTGCTGCACACTGAGCTGAGACTCCCAGATCCTTTTCCTGAGTGGTAATACCTAATTTAGAACCCAGCATTGTGTACATATAGTTTGGATTATTTTTTCCTATGTGCATCACTACAATAGTCAAATTTAAATTTCATCAGCCATTTAGTTGCCCAGTATCACAAGATCCTCCTGCAATTCCTCAGTCTGCTCAGGTTTAAACAACCTTGAATAACCTTGTGCCATCTGCAAATCTGATCTCACTCTTTACTCCTGTTTCAAGATCATTAATGAATATATTACAGAACACCAGTCCCAGTACAGATCCCTGGAACGCCCCACTATTTACTTCTCTCCATTATGAAAACTAAACATTTAGTCCTACCCTTTGTTTCCTATCCTTTATTCAGTTACTAATCCATGATAGGACACTGCCTCTTATCCCATAACTATTTAATTTCCTCAAGAGCCTATCATGAGGGACCATATCAAACATTTTCTGAAAATCCACATACACTATATCGACCAGCTCACCCTTATCCACATGCTTATTCACACCCTCAAAAATTCCAATAGATGAGTGAGGCACAACTTCCCTTTGCTAAATAATGCTGACTCTTCCTCATTATGTCATGTTTGTTTATTTAATTTTATTTATTTATTTAGTTACATTTATTAGCCGCCCCCTCATGTCCATGGCGTCTTGGGGCAGCTTACAGCATAAAGACAACAATTTAAAATGACGATTTAACACGAAAATTTAAAACATCTAAAATAAAGTCTGCCTAAAAACCCCCACCCTTCCCACATTTTTTATCCCACCTCCCCTCCCCTCCTCTGAAGGCCTGGGAGAACAGCTAAGTCTTGCAGGCCCGGCGGAAGGCCAACAGACTTGGGGCAAGAGAGGCTTCCTCCGGGAGGGAGTTCCATAAACACGGCCCGGCCACCGAGAACACCCTCTCCATTGTGGCCCCCCGCTTTACGTGGGGGACCTCCAAGAAGGCACCCCCGGCAGACCGAAGGGGCCACCCTGGGGCACGGAGGGCGAGGCGGTCCCTGAGATATCCAGGTCCAAGACTGTGTAGGACTTTATAGGCCAAGACCAACACCTTGAATCTGGCTCAGTACATTATAGGCAGCCAGTGCATGGAGCACAGGAGTAATATGCTCCTGACACCTCACCCCTGTTAGGAGACGAGCCGCCGCGTTCTGCACTAGCTGCAACCTCCGAGCCAGCGTCAAGGGAAGCCCCACGTAAAGCGCGTTACAGTAGTCCAGCCTCAAGGTGATGAAGGCATGGATGAGGGTGGCCGGGTCAGGTCTGGAAATATATGGATGCAGCCTCCGCACCAGATACAGCTGGCGGAAGGCAGCCTTCGCCACCATCTCCACCTGCTGATCTAGGCAGAGACCCGCGTCCAATAACACCCCCAGATTCCGAACCTGCTGGGCTACGGGAGGGTGGACCTCCTCTACGAGGGGGTCCGACACCTCCCTCGTCCTACCCACCACCATCGCCTCTGTCTTATCAGGGTTGAGCTTTAGTCTGCTCTGCCATAACCAATCCGCCACGGCCTCCAAACATTGGGACAGTACTGAGACGGCAGTCTGAGTATTTATCAATATGCTCAGTAATTCTGTTCTTCACAACTGTTTCCACCAGTTTGCCCAGCATTGATGTCAGGCTCCCCAGTCTGTAGTTTCCAGGGTTGCCTCCAGAGCCCTTTTGAAATATTGGTGTTACATTCACTACCCTCAAATCTTCAGGAACTGTGGCAGATTTTAGCGATAGGTTACAAATTACCAATAGTAGGTCTGTGATTTTATATTTGAGTTCCTTCTGAACTCTGGGGTTCATACCGTCTGGTCCTGGTGATTTGTTACTATTTAGTTTGTCAATTCGCTCTAGAGCCTCTTCCAGAGTCACAATGATTTCTGACGGTTCTTCCAATTCATCACCTACAAAGAATAGTTCTGGCGTAGATATCTCCCCAACATCCTCTGTCATGAAGACCAAAGCAAAGAATTCATTAAGCTGCGCTGCAATGACCTTCTCCACCCCAAATGCCCCTTTCACTCCCTGGTCATCTAATGGTCCAACTTACTGTCTACTGACTTTTTCTTCTTTCTTCTGATGTACTTGGAACAAGTTTTTATTATTTGTTTTTTCATCTTTAGCAAGGCACTCTTCAGATTCCCTCTTGGCCTGCCTTATTAACATTTTACTTCTAATTTAGCAATGCTTATGCTTTTTCCTATTTTCCTTATTAGGACTAGCTTTCCATTTCTTAAAGCACTCCTTTTTGGCTCTAATAGCATCGTTCATTTAGCCACATTGGCAGATATTTGGTCCTCTTGCTACCTTTTTTTACTTGTGGAGTACATTTAATCTGGGCTTCCAAGATGGTGCTTTAAATAGTCTTCACGCCTCTTGCAGACATTTATCCTCGCAACTACTCCTTTTAGTTTCCCTCTAAGTAGTTTCTCATTTTTGCCTAGTTCCGCCTTTTAATGTTAAATGTTACTGTGATAGTTTTGTCGTTCTCCCTCCTATAAGCATGTCAAATTTGATTATATTATGACCACTATTGCCAAACAGCTCCATCACCGTTACCCCTTGCAAAGGTCCTGTGCTCCACTTAGGACTAGATCCAAAGTAGTTCCTCCTCTCATAGGTTCGAGGACCAACTGCTCCAAGAAATGGTTATTTATGGCATCTAGAAATTTAACCTCATGCCCTGAGGAGCCATTCAGCCAGTCAAAATTAGGGTAACTGAAGTCACCCATTATTATTGTGTTTCTGACTTTAGCAGCCTGTCTAATCTCTGTTAACATTTTATAGTCAGTCTCACTGTCCTGGTCAGGGGGTTGATAGAATAGTTCAATTAGATTCCCTAGGATGCATATATCCCTATGGAGAAAAATTGGCACTCGCTTGGGGGTTGGATCCTCCTGAAAAAAAAACCCTGGGCTTTGCCCTGGCTCTAGAGACAGAGGAACCCTCAGCACAGCCAGTGGACAGAGCACTTGGTTCTTTTGGTGGAGAATGGCCTCCGCCTTCCCTTCCCCCAGCAGGGGACGGTGAACGGCGGCAGGCACTTTGGCGCGCCCGTTAAAGAGGGCAAGAGAAGGCGGGGGATCTTTCCCGCCTCTGGGCTCCCCTGGAGCCTCAGAGCGGGAAAAGAAAAGGTGCAGCACTCTGCATTTACCCGGCTAGGGTTACCACGGTAACCCTCCCGGCCTGTGATTGGTTGAGCGGGGTCATGGGACACACACCAGGGGGCGTGCACTAAGCTAGGCAGAGGGAGCTCTAGCACACTTGTGGCTAGAGCATTTGAGAAACGGCACCCACCCAACCCTCCCTCGTACTGTGGATTGTTATCGGCCGCCAATGGGGCCAGGAAGGAATTTTTGCAGGAACACGGATTTGACCCAATAAGGTTCCTGTTTTTCGCCTTCCTCACAGTGCGGGTATGTGATCAGATTGTTGACCCTTAGAATCAGGGTGTTGTTGTGCTGTTCGTACATCGTCGCACTCGGCAGGGGTCCAGTACTATAGGGGATAATAGAATAGATAGGTTAGAATTAGGAGTCATCTCCTTAAGAGATGGGGAGGCTACTCGCCGGAATGCAGAGTATGGCAAGCGGCGGGGCAACCTCCCTGGGAGGGGCGTCGAGCGAGGGCGGTAGGGGCAAGTATGGTCCCTCGCCGGCAGGCGCCTTTAACCTTACTCAGGTTGAGATTTGTGGTCCCCCTCACCCGTGACCGGTGTCACTGAGAGGGGGAGACGTTATGGTTAGTTCAAGGTGGTAATCGAGGGGTACATCGGAACCACCCATGGGGTTCTCGTGGTTTGGAATTTAACATTCATAGTACTGGACCCGTCATCGCTTTAGGCGATTACCCCCACATGATTTAAGATTACAATTGGCTGAATAAAGAGTGCGGCCATTAAATCCCACCCATGGTGTCTTGTCTTCTTCGGTGCGCCGGCAAACGACCGTAATGCTGCTAATACTCCTCCTGGCAGGAATCGCGCCGGCTCCAGGAAGCAGCCCCGGTCCCTGATGCAGCGTTTCATCCTCATCATTGGCGGCATCGGCTTCCTGACCCTCGTGGTCATCATGTCCAAGCTGGGCCGGGCTTCAGCCGACAACGACCCCAACCTGGATCCCATGTTCAACCCGCACATCCGGGTGGGGCAGGAGTGATTGGAGCCGGCCCCTCCCGAGCTGTGAGAGGGGGCTGGCAACACATGGATGCTGGACTGCGATGGGTGGGGTGGGGGGGTCCCAGCTGCAGTGAGGGGAAGCCTGGCCGGGGAGTTTCGGGGGCAGCTCAGCTGCTGTGAACTCTGTACCCAAACCAACCCCCTGGTGGGAAGAGAATCTGGTGTCTTTGAAACAAACTTCAACTTTGGGGGCAGCGTGTGCAAGCGGAGAGAGCCCTGCCCCCCCCACCTGCTGGGTCAGCCTCTGCATTGCGGGGCCCCAGGGCCTCCGCCTTCCCCTCCCCCAGCAGGGGACGGTGAACGGCGGAAGGCACTTTGGCGCGCCCGTTAAAGAGGGCAAGAGAAGGCGGGGGATCTTTCCCGCCTCTGGGCTCCCCTGGAGCCTCAGAGCGGGAAAAGAAAAGGTGCAGCACTCTGCATTTACCCGGCTAGGGTTACCACGGTAACCCTCCCGGCCTGTGATTGGTTGAGCGGGGTCATGGGACACACACCAGGGGGCGTGCACTAAGCTAGGCAGAGGGAGCTCTAGCACACTTGTGGCTAGAGCATTTGAGAAACGGCACCCACCCAACCCTCCCTCGTACTGTGGATTGTTATCGGCCGCCAATGGGGCCAGGAAGGAATTTTTGCAGGAACACGGATTTGACCCAATAAGGTTCCTGTTTTTCGCCTTCCTCACAGTGCGGGTATGTGATCAGATTGTTGACCCTTAGAATCAGGGTGTTGTTGTGCTGTTCGTACATCGTCGCACTCGGCAGGGGTCCAGTACTATAGGGGATAATAGAATAGATAGGTTAGAATTAGGAGTCATCTCCTTAAGAGATGGGGAGGCTACTCGCCGGAATGCAGAGTATGGCAAGCGGCGGGGCAAGCTCCCTGGGAGGGGCGTCGAGCGAGGGCGGTAGGGGCAAGTATGGTCCCCCGCCGGCAGGCGCCTTTAACCTTACTCAGGTTGAGATTTGTGGTCCCCCTCACCCGTGACCGGTGTCACTGAGAGGGGGAGACGTTATGGTTAGTTCAAGGTGGTAATCGAGGGGTACATCGGAACCACCCATGGGGTTCTCGTGGTTTGGAATTTAACATTCATAGTACTGGACCCGTCATCGCTTTAGGCGATTACCCCCACATGATTTAAGATTACAATTGGCTGAATAAAGAGTGCGGCCATTAAATCCCACCCATGGTGTCTTGTCTTCTTCGGTGCGCCGGCAAACGACCGTAATGCTGCTAATACTCCTCCTGGCAGGAATCGCGCCGGCTCCAGGAAGCAGCCCCGGTCCCTGATGCAGCGTTTCATCCTCATCCTCATCATTGGCGGCATCGGCTTCCTGACCCTCGTGGTCATCATGTCCAAGCTGGGCCGGGCTTCAGCCGACAACGACCCCAACCTGGATCCCATGTTCAACCCGCACATCCGGGTGGGGCAGGAGTGATTGGAGCCGGCCCCTCCCGAGCTGTGAGAGGGGGCTGGCAACACATGGATGCTGGACTGCGATGGGTGGGGTGGGGGGGTCCCAGCTGCAGTGAGGGGAAGCCTGGCCGGGGAGTTTCGGGGGCAGCTCAGCTGCTGTGAACTCTGTACCCAAAACAACCCCCTGGTGGGAAGAGAATCTGGTGTCTTTGAAACAAACTTCAACTTTGGGGGCAGCGTGTGCAAGCGGAGAGAGCCCTGCCCCCCCCACCTGCTGGGTCAGCCTCTGCATTGCGGGGCCCCAGGGCCTCCGCCTTCCCCTCCCCCAGCAGGGGACGGTGAACGGCGGAAGGCACTTTGGCGCGCCCGTTAAAGAGGGCAAGAGAAGGCGGGGGATCTTTCCCGCCTCTGGGCTCCCCTGGAGCCTCAGAGCGGGAAAAGAAAAGGTGCAGCACTCTGCATTTACCCGGCTAGGGTTACCACGGTAACCCTCCCGGCCTGTGATTGGTTGAGCGGGGTCATGGGACACACACCAGGGGGCGTGCACTAAGCTAGGCAGAGGGAGCTCTAGCACACTTGTGGCTAGAGCATTTGAGAAACGGCACCCACCCAACCCTCCCTCGTACTGTGGATTGTTATCGGCCGCCAATGGGGCCAGGAAGGAATTTTTGCAGGAACACGGATTTGACCCAATAAGGTTCCTGTTTTTCGCCTTCCTCACAGTGCGGGTATGTGATCAGATTGTTGACCCTTAGAATCAGGGTGTTGTTGTGCTGTTCGTACATCGTCGCACTCGGCAGGGGTCCAGTACTATAGGGGATAATAGAATAGATAGGTTAGAATTAGGAGTCATCTCCTTAAGAGATGGGGAGGCTACTCGCCGGAATGCAGAGTATGGCAAGCGGCGGGGCAACCTCCCTGGGAGGGGCGTCGAGCGAGGGCGGTAGGGGCAAGTATGGTCCCCCGCCGGCAGGCGCCTTTAACCTTACTCAGGTTGAGATTTGTGGTCCCCCTCACCCGTGACCGGTGTCACTGAGAGGGGGAGACGTTATGGTTAGTTCAAGGTGGTAATCGAGGGGTACATCGGAACCACCCATGGGGTTCTCGTGGTTTGGAATTTAACATTCATAGTACTGGACCCGTCATCGCTTTAGGCAATTACCCCCACATGATTTAAGATTACAATTGGCTGAATAAAGAGTGCGGCCGTTAAATCCCACCCATGGTGTCTTGTCTTCTTCGGTGCGCCGGCAATGTGCCCAGTAACCTGGAGGCACTTTGCCTCCCATAGGAGTGCAATCCTGAGCTACTCCACTTCTGTCTCCTTAACTCACCATCCCCACAGCAGGTCTCTCCCTCAGGCACTGGTTGAACTGTACCTCTGGCCTGACACCCTGAGCCAGATAGAACACATCAAGAAGGGTGCTCCCAGTGAACCACAGGGGTCGATCCAGGGCAGGGAGAGTGAGGCGGTCTCGCAGATAAGAGGGGCCCAGACCATATAGGGCTTTATAGGTAAGCACCAACAGTTTGAATTGGGCCCGGAAGACTATCAGCAGCCAGTGAAGCACTGGTGTAATCTGCTCACAGCGACCCCTCCCGGTAAGGAGACCCTGCACCAGCTGCAGTCTCCAGACCGTCACCAAAGGTAGTCCTACACAGAGCGTGTTGCAATAATCTAATCTGGAGGTGATGAAGGCATGGGTGACAGTGGCCAGGTCAGAGTCCGAGACATACGGCCGAAGCCATCACACCAGGTGTAATTGGTGGAAAGCACTCCTCGTCACAGCCTCAACCTGGAGATCCAGGCGAAGCTGCAGATCGAGGAGTACCCCCAGACTCCGAACGTGAGAGACCAGTGGGGGATGAACCCCATCAATGATGGGGATGTCACACCCACCGCCCTCCCCACCAACATCACCTCTGTCTTGTCAGATTTTGGTTTCAGACAGCTCACCCTCAACCAATCTCACACAGCTGCCAGACATTGGATAAGCACTGAGACTGCCAGATCTGAATTGGATGAAAAAGAGTTCTGTTCTATACAGAACAGTTCACTTCCTGTAAAATTTTAATCCTGCTTGACTCAGTGCTGCCTCTAACATATGGTGCCACACACCCCCACCAGTTCAATCTACTCTGTTGTTTCAATATATTTTGTACCCTAATATTACAATGTCCCACTGGTTATCCTCATTCCATAACCCCACCCCAAACAAACCCCACCACTCTCTGCCTGCCAAATGTTTTCCTAAATACAAAAAGTTTTGCACTGCTTCCAGAAGATAGCCAGGCCTGGGTTCAAGTGAACCTCCCGGGGAAGGGAGTTCCACAACATGGGGGCAGCAACTGAGAACACTGTCCCACACACCCATGGACAAGGGTAACAGATTAAACGTGCAGCAGGGCGCCCCTGGATGACCGTAGGTGCCGCAAAGGGACTTGGTAGGATAGGCGGTCTTTCAGATATATTTCATGCCAAACACTCTAATTCTCTTATCTTACTTTTTATACTTCTAGCATTTGTATATAGACACTTAACATTTTATCCTTATTCTGCTTATTATAAGTGACTGTTTCAGTTAATTTGGAATCGTTTAAATGTGTCTGTTCTGCACTGATTCCCACCTGTGCTCTCTTGGCTTTCTTCCTATCTTCTATATTAGGATACTCCAATTCCCCTGAGTTAATGGCTTCTTTTGGAGATGCCTCAGACTGAACCATGTGCTACTCAGCGCCTGTCGGCTTCCCCCCGGATTCTAGTTTAAAAACGACTCTACTACCTTTTTAATTCTTAGTGCCAGCAGCTGGTTTCCGTTTTGGTTAAAGAGGAGCCCAGCCCGTTGGTATAGGCTCCCCCTTTCTTAGAAGGTTCCCCAGTTCCTAGTTAATCTAAAGCCCTCCTCCCTGCACCATCGTCTCATCCATGTATCGACACCCTGGAGCTCAGCTTGCCTCTGGAATCCTGCATGTGGAACTGGAAGCACTTCTGAGAATGTTACCCTGGAGGATCTGGACTTTAATCTCCTACCTAGAAGCCTAAATCTGGCCTCCAGAACCTCCCTTCTACATCTTCCTATGTCATTAGTACCCACGTGTACCACAACAGTCAGCTCCTCCCCAGCACTTTCTAGAATTTTGTCTAGGTAATGTGTGAAGTCTGCATTAAAGTACTACAGGCCAAAGAACTGACCTTTTTGGTTATATTTTTCATAATCTCCTATGGGTTGCTCCAGAGCATTCCTAAATGGAAAGGTAATAATTGCCCTGCAGAGAATCTCTTTTCCTTTATGGCATTGTAAATATAAATACAGTACTATGGGAGTATTCAATCATCAGTAAACAGTTTATGTATACCATGCATATGGTATGTCCAGGATGTGCAGTGTGTGAGTGTAGTACCCCTTAGACTGGCCCCTTAGCCTCTGAACAGGAATTACATGAACGTCAGCAAAATGAAAGTTAGCAATAGAAAAGGATGTATTAAACCACTGGGTCCATCAGCCGCCTAAGGAAGTAAATTGGCAGTAATTTGACCTTGCCAAACAGCCTAAGGAGAAGGTACACAAAGAATACTTTATGATATAAGCTGTAAATCTCTATTTCTTAGGACTGTTAACTTGTTGCATATTAAATTAAAGCATTTCCCCCCTCACCTTCTACTAATATATTCCTCAAATTAATCTGCTACACAGGGGGCAACCCTATTGACTCATCATGATTTTCAATAGCGTAGATGAGTGTAGATTCAAGAACTTCAGAGAGAAATCCAGATTGAATACAAAATATACTTAGGTGTCTAGGGAATGTTAAGAAATCTAGTAACCTCATGCTTATTCAAGAAGTGACATACATGACACTATACTTTTACATTCATGTGCTCATGCCTCACAGTAATGGTGAACAAAGTATACCTTTCTAGATTGATGGAGTAGGTAAAATATGGAATCATTTACAATATGCAATATTTAGAACATCCTTTTAAAGTTCTAGCTATATAGAACCATTTGTGAGATAGATGTGTGTGTGCACACACATGTTTCTATACAAGTAATTTTGTCTAACAGCAGTGTACACCTATGCATACTTGCATTCCAATTTATTTTCATATTATACTTTCTTATTGTTACGTACTGCTTATAAAGTGGCATAAACCAACAAAGGCAATTATCTCATTGTAGCTTTTTTACAGCATTGCTGGGCCGATCATGCTAGTATGTAGCAGTGCTATTGCCTTATGGTAAATGTATTTATGTCAAAGAGTACAGGTTTTGGTGATCTCTGTATGACATACAAAATTGGTTAGACTTTCTGTTTTTACTTTGGATATTTAGGATACCATTTTACCAAGGATCATACTTTTATTCTCATTTGATAAAAGAGGGGTTAGGGTGGAATAGACTTGAATGAAATAAATTAAACATATTCCAACTTGGATGATTCTCCATTTAAATTCCTCCTTTTCTAAGCACTGCTGTAAGCCCAGTTTTGAGTTAACTGATGCAGTGCAAGTGAATAAAGTTGCTCATATGCTTAACTGTACAATCGGGCCCTTCTAATGCTATACTCAAGCTGAGTCCTTCCCGCATTAGACCTCAGTCCTGCTGAAGCACTAAGGGTTAGCACACCAAAGTTAAACAACTTGAGAACTGTACTGCTAGCAAATTTGAATACGTTATTCAACAATGGGTGTTTTCAGATGTGGTGATAGCCTGCATTTCCACGCTTTGACCTGCATGGAACTGCGAGCCACTGTCACTTCTGAAAGCACCCGCCAGACATTATCCTGGGCTGTTTCCCAGGAGGTGTTTCCATTTAGCCCGGGCTGTGACTCCAGAATATCACTGAGTTACAGCCTGGGCTAAGCGCCAACATGGCTGGGAAGCAGCCGCCAGACATGAAGTAAAGCAAGCTTCGTCTGAAAACTCACTTTACTCGCCATGTTCCGGAGTGTGGGGGGGGGAAGGGAGGGTTGGGCGCCATGGCTGCCTGTCGGCTGGGGGTGGGGTGGGCGGCTGTGCGTAGTATGAGGGTGGGCCAGTGCGGACACACAGCTACCTTTATTTTTATTTGGCAGTCGGTCCAGATCCCCACCAGAGTGACTGCTCCTAAGTCCGTGGTGGTGGCAGGAGCTGTCACTTCTGTTTTCAGCCATTGTGTCTGATGTATGCTGCCTTCTGGGATGCTGAGACTATGCACTTTACCAAAATATTTATTTTCTTAAATTAGTTCAGTTTGTTTAATGGATGAACAATGGAAGTTAAAAGTTTGTGGTTTTTTGATTGTTTTTTTAAGCACTGAGCACTGCCAGTTGAGAAACAACATTTTATCTTCCTGAATTCTTTAGTTTACTTTTTTTCCTCCCACAACATAACCAAACTGCCTGCAATAGATAACAGAAAAAACACACCCTTTAAAGATGGGAACATTTCACTATGTAGTCATCAATACTAAACTAGGAATTATTGTACAGAAGCTAAAATCATCATAAAACTAGCAAGGAAAACACTTGTCTACCTGCTCTGAGATGGCAGACTCTTGCCTCCTACATTGATTCAGCCACTTTGTTCATCAGACTGAAGAGTAGGGCTGCTCCAACATACTGTCCCTCTCAATCTCTATAATTAACTTCAGTCAGAGTGCTGAAGATGAAATGGGGTGTAAAGTATTTCTTGACAGGCAACTTTAAATGCACACACCAGCAAATGTCATCCGTGGCATGTAGTGAAGCTGGCACAGAAACAGTGCAATATCTTCCAGGACAGATCTCTGAATGATTCTTTCCAATGCTATGCGCATCTTTAGTATCATGAACTCTTCATGTGTCCCTTTTGTGGGTACATTCTATAAAGTGAGCCACAGGAGTTATTTTTAATTTGGTTTAGCTGTTGCTTAACAATAAATAACAAAGGGACTGTTATAGGAATTCAAATAAAAATCATACATCCTATTACATTTTAGTCACATGGAAAAAACTGAAAAAACTCCAGGGCTCCATGAGTTTCTGAAGCTTAACACAACAGTTTTCACAGAATTTGGAATGTATCCAAATTGCCTTTGGCAATCCAGAATTACAGCCTAGGTGGGAAGCACTGTATGCTAGCCAATGGGATGACAGCACTGTCAGCTGCTGGCATATATTTGGGACAATGGGGTCAGCTGCCACAGCTGCTGAAGAGAAGCCCCTCACACACACACACACACACACCATAAAATACTTTACAGACCATCTGAAAGGCTCTGTGTGGTGATTCGTGGTTATTTTAAATATATAAGAGGTTTAAAATTAATGGACTGGCATGATGGGAAGCTCATTTACATTCATACATTTGCATACATTTTGATTATTGGCCTACTTATTCTGCTCAGAGAATGTGGATTTCCTGCTCACAGAATCAGAGTTTCTTGGTTGCGGAATTTGCATTTGTTTTCCTTTTCATTTTGCAGAACACATGGAGGGCTGGTTACAATCACTGGTTCAATTCTCTAATTTCTAAACTTGTTGTAAAATACATTTTGAGACCAATACAACACTCCCCTACACCCCTATCAGATTTGTTTTTTAACCTGGAAGATCATTAACCCATGAACACTGAAGCGTGCCACAATTCTGAAGGCTGCTTAGGTTTAATTTTTGCATATTGCACCAGAACACCAAGGGGTACAACATGCTGTACATCCACAAGGCCATGTGATGTTTGATTTGTTAGATATACACCACAAGTCCATTGGGTGTTGAAGTTGCAAAGACTATCTTTGTCACAATCTACACTTTCACACATTACAGATGATTTATAAACTTTGCAAAGATAATGGAATACCTGCTCTGCCATACTCAGTTTATAGGTCACATTAAAGAAGAAAGATTTAAATTTACTTACTAAATACATCCCCCCGCTGCTTTGGAGAATCAATTTGTATCCTGTTGTCAACAGTAAATCCCTGGTGTGGTGTAGTTTCACTGGGAACAAGGGATGGATCTTTAGTTGTTAACTTTTGGGATCTTGTTGGTGGAGTCATAGGCTTTGATGTTGTTGCTGGCTGTGGAGATGGTGGTGGAGGACGCCTGGTCACTGGTTTCAATGCTGGCCTTGTTGTTTCTGGCTTTGGTGCAAACCTGGTAACTGGGTTGGGTGTAGGTCTTATAGTTGGCTTTCGAGTGGGTCTTGTGGTCATCTTGGGAGCTGGTCGTGTTGTAATAATAGCTGGTATATGTGGTGGTCTCGGAGGCCGTCTTGTACCTCCAATATCAGGAATCTGATTGGTCATACCACCATTGCCTTTAGGAAAAGTATTATTACCCTTAAATACACTGTATGGACCAGATGGTTCAATCATAACTTTAGGAATAGCTGGAAAAAAAGAGAATGAAGATAGTGAGATAAATTGACATCTCCTCCACACGAACTAAAATGTTAAATTACATCAATTTACACAGATTACTTATTATAAATGAGTTTCTTGTTTCATTTGGAGTGATAAGAATACTATTCTATTATTGTACAACATTTTGCAAATCATCATGTAATGTGCGTGGAAAACTTTGCAAGGTTCAAAATGTCCAAGGGCAAACATTCCCAATATAGGGAGCATATACTCACCTCCTAATGCGAGGAAACCTACACAGGAGCTAGTTAGTGGAAAGTCTGAACAAAAGACTGCCTCTTACATAAGCTCTGAATATAGTTAGATTTACATTCAGTCATAATCGTTCTCTCCAGCCAGGCAGAAACAAATTTCACAAGCTAGGTTCAGTCATTAAGAACTCTGCTCCTTTGAACTTCAGCTGTGGAATAACAGCTGAAATACTCCAGATGAATACAGACGTCATGCCTGTCCATAGTATGAATGACAATCTTCAAGATAATGGCAACACTGGCCACTATGAGCTTTTGAGATAGTAGCTGTAGTAGCATATTTAATTTCACCCCAAAATGAATTGGCAGCCAATGGAATGACTCGGAAGGAAGATCAATAATTATTTATATTTTTATGATTATTAATATAACATGTATCTTATAATGCTGTCCAAACACCCCAGCAAGAATTGAAAGGGGCATTGTGTTAGGAACTGTACGAACACACACAGAGACAGTCCCTTACCCCACACATCCCTCTGAGATGTCTCAGAGAGAATCATTTCTAAAGGATCCTGTCCACCTCTGCCAGGTCCCTCAGATGAGTCAAAACCCGTCTCATTATCAATAGTATCAAAAGCTGTTGAAAAATTTAGTACTATCAGCAAGGACAGTTGTCAATTGCCCTGAGAAAAGAGCTTTGCCATGAATTTTAGCTGAAAATCACCTGTCCAGATCTGCTAAAGTTTTAACATGCATGCCTCCTGACAGACATCAAGATTATATGTAAATCACATAGCAAATGTGAACTCCATTCTGCACAAGTTTTGACAGTGAGTAATCCTATTTCTTATTCACCACTCTTCACATGCACAAATAGCTTTCCATTAATAAATCCAGCGAATGCTAAACACGCCCTCCTCCATAGCTATGTAAATGACTCTGAAATCCTTTAGCATACTACAAAAGCATGCTGCAACTACTGGTAACTTTGGCCTGGATTCAACAAACAGAGAATAGGGGTAACTGAAGATCACCAGATTTAGGTGCAGAACCCAAGGCCCACTCTACAGAGAGGGAAGCAACAAACAATTGAGGAAGAAGGCTGCAAAGAGAAATCTTTTACAGATCTCCTTTCCCTGTGCTCCCTCAGAGCTGAGTTATAGAAGTGCGGAAAGTAGTATATAATGCATAAAATAGGCAGGGAAAAAGCTGAGATGTACCACGTGATGGAGGGTGTTTACAAAATGGCATGGTGCATGCTGCCCTCATCCACATGCTGTGAGTGCCAAACCTTGCAATCAGCCCTAAGGTGGGGAGGGCAGGAGCTGTAGGCAGGCTCCCAGATCTGATCAAACCGAAACCCCCCTAGCCCTGTGCTGCTAAAATAAAGCCACAAGTGCAGATCCCCACTGATGACTAGTTTGCTGACTCTGACACCTACTGCTCCTGCCTGTTACATATCCTAGGGTCCACCTGCACAGAGGTGACTTAACTGATGCCACGCCAACGCATGCACATGAATTAGCCCTGATTAGCCACGTGATGTTCCCTGCATCTACCGCCATGACGCCATGTGTGAGTGCCCAATGGTGAACACGAATTCAAGAAACTTGTCTAGCTAATAAATGGCTAGACGGACACCCACGAATGGGTGGTTATCGTGCCTTTGTAATCAGCCCTAGTTTTACTCCTGTTACCTCAAGCTCCCATTTGCTCCTAAAATAAACAACTGGTGTCATTTGTAGAATGAATCTGCAAATGGGGTTTACTAGATTCCTTTCAAACAATGAAAAGGGGTCAAGGAAAGGATATTTAACGAAGGTGTGTTAAAACTCATAAATCTTTATAATGTGAGTGCTTTATTATCTTTCAAAAATAGTTGAGTGAAACAGAGACTTGCACCAGTGGATCTAAAAATTTACAGCACAAAATTCATGGCTGGGTTTCTCATCTTTCCTAATAAATAGTCATCGTGTCTGGCTTTGGAATTCAAGACAAAGAGGAGTATTACATACGTATGCAATTTGTTCCATCGCCTCTGTACCCTTCTTTACATTTACACTTGTAGGATCCCTGTGAATTGTAACACCGTGCAAAGACACCACACTGATACTGGCCAAGTGAACATTCATCTATATCTGTAAAACAAAAAATTGTACAAGACAAAAGCCATTTACATGAGAGAATGAACATGCCCCTTATTTTCTCAAATTAAATGTGGTCATTTAAATTTAAAAAAAAAGAAAATTGAAAGAAATTGTACTAATGTTTTTAATTTATATTTATAAATACTTTTAGTAGGTTTTAAATGCTAGATAAATTAAGCATGACTATTTAAACTCGTGCATAACACTGTCAGATTTCATATTGTTCATATTTTATTGTGGAAATCAACAGTTTCTACAAAGTAAGTATTAGAGATTCAAGAGCCACTTTTTTTAGTTGATTCCCAAATGCATTACAAAATTGGGTTTGTGATATATCAGGTCCTAATTCGGAAAATTACTTTGGTCATTTTTAAAACAGGCATGGCTATGTGGTGGGTCCGTGTGCGCTGGGTACTCCACACGCATTTCCGTTGAGTGGGGGGGGCATCAGACAGGCTAGGGCAGTTGTGCACTGGGTGTGCGTCCCCTACCCACGCACTGCCCACTCATGCCCTCACGTGGAGCAGCTTGACTTTTCCCCCGATGCTCCATGCTTGGGCATGAGTGAGCAGTGTGCAACAGGGCAGAGTCCCTGCAGGTTGCTGGCCCTTTAAGAGAGGCTGAGTGGGGCCATAGCCACGCCCACTAAGCAGTATAAAAGCAGGACACAGGTAATGGAGAGGTAGAAGCCAGAGGGCGAACACCTCTGCCAGAGCTGGACTGAAACAGTCTGATGATACAAAGGAGTGCATTGGATGTGAGTGGCCAATCAGCAGACTGATACCTGCCTAGGCTTGTGGCTAGATAAGCCAGGGGTCTGGAGGGGTTGTATACCCAGCATAGCTAGCTTAATGGTGGAGAACTATATATAAATAAATTGGAGAATTGCTAATTCCCTGTGTGACTGAGTACTTTGGGGCCCTGATCCTGCATCCACTGACCACCATCACTGCTAAACTGCTATAAATCTGGTGGAGAATGCAGGTAGCTCTAATGTTGGCCATCAAGCCATCTAAGTGAAGGGAGCTGAGGACCCTGCAGCACATTGATCAAGGAAGTGGAGGATTGTGCCCAGCAAAGAACAGAGCCAGTTGCATTAAGTACTGAAAGCTCGCCCAAGAACGGAGGCTTGAGCAGGGTTAGAGTCAGGAGATTCACCTACTACCAGGAACATGTGGATCCCACGTGGAGACAAAATGGCCCAAGATGGTGGCAACCAGTAAATCTATGGAGTTTTGTGAGGCCCAGATTGGAGCAGCAAGCAGCAAGAATATGGAAGCCTAGACTACAATCTGGAAAATACTGGGGACCCCTGGGGGGAGGTACTATGTAGGGCTGCTATAACTGTGACCAATTGGGACATTTTTGGAGGGCCTGCCTTCAGCAGTGGAGGGGCCAGACATATACAAAACGTTTGAGGAATCGGAAGGAGACACTATATGGATTTTGTGGCCGAGGTGGCCAAGAGTTTGAGTGGTGCAAAGGCTGTAGGGGCACAGGAATATCAAATTAAGGCTTCCACAGAGAGACCCAAAGAAAGACAGGGTGTAAAGAGGGAATCATTGATAGTTACAACAGCTCAGAAAAGTTGCTGGAATTGTAAGAAGCTGGGACACCTTAGGAGAGCTTGACCACTTATAAGACCCAGAAGGTGGTGGGAAAATGTGAGGTGCTGGCACTGTAATAAAATGGGGAACCTGAGAAGAACATGTCCTTGTCTGCAATGGAGATATAGGACTAGTGAGAGGCAAGCATGTGAGGCCCAGGGAGAACTCAGACTCATAGGAGGGATCATGGTGAAAGACCAAAATACCCAGAGAAGCTTAATTGCTCGGGGAATAGAGATAATATCAAGGAATATTGGAAAGTTGGTGAGGTCAGAGGAGAAATTAGAGAGAGTATTAGCCTGGTATAGGAATGGCAGAAAGCAAGGAGAGAGGAGGCAAGAAGATGCATACCAGCAGTATAAGGAAGATAAACCATACTGGGATAGAAAGGAAGAGAGTGAGACTCCTGAATGATATAATATGGGTAAAACCTTATCCAAGCGACCCATCTAGCTGTCCAATGCAGCAGGAGGAACAGTTAGATTGGCTCATCCCCGCACAGCGGAGTTCCCAAGTAGACTGGGATTCAGAGGGCACCCAGAATATGTAGGAGAATGCTATGCCATCCCCTGAAGACCCAACAACAAGATAATCTTTATTTATTTATTTATTTATTACAGGTATTTATATCTCGCACCGTCCTGCACACTGGCAGCTCGGGGCGGCGAACAACACAAACAGTCAAAAAATATAAAATCCTTTAAAAATACCTCAAACATTTAAAATATTAAAATACCAAAACCAGAAGGCTAAAAGGCAGAAAAAACCCTCCCCCCCCCGATGCCCCCACCCTACCAACCCCCCTCCCCGAAGGTCCAGCAGAATAAACAGGTCTTACAATAACTTCAGAAAGAAGGATGGTCTGGGGACAGATGGGCCTCCATTGGGAGGGAGTTCCACAGCCGAGGTGCGGCCACCGAGAATGCCCTCTCCGCCGTCACCACCTGAGGTACCCGGGGGACTTCGAGTTGGGCACCCCCGGTCGACCGCAAGGGCCGTGAAATGACCTGGGATCTAAGGCAGTCTCGCAGATAAGCAGGACCCAAGCCGTTTAGGGCTTTATAGGTCATCACCAACACCTTAAATTGGGCCTGGAAGACAATAGGCAGCCAGTGCAGAGTACAGAGCACAGGTAGTGTACTCACGGCGGCCCATCCCCATTAGGAGACAGTCCACCACATTCTGCACCAGCTGCAGCCTCCAGACCATCCTCAGGGGTAGCCCCACGTAGAGTGCGTTACAGTAGTCCAGTTGAGAGGTAATGAAGGCATGAATGATGGTGGTCAGATCCAAGTCTGAGATATACAGCTGCAGCCATCGCACCAGATGTAATTGGCAAAATGCTCCCCTCACCACATCCTCCACCTGACAGCCTCCACCTGATTGAGGTAACAGGAGTAAAACTAGGCCTGATTTAGCTGTAACGGAGAAAGTGACCCCCAGGTATTTAAAGCTTTGGACCTGTTCAATTCCTCGGTCCCCCATGGACCAGGTTTGCCTAACCTTCCTTCCTCTGAGTCCCACTACCAAGACTTTTGATTTGGCATAATTGACGACTAGCCCCTCTCTGGTGCAATAGTCGCCAAAGAGGGCTAGTTGCCTCTTAAGGCCAATCTCTGTCTGGGACAAAAGTACAGAATCGTCTTCATACAGCAGAATCGGCAGGCGTCTGTGTGCTACTAGGGGGGGCGTGAGTATCCCTAGTATTCATATATTGGACCACATCATCCAGGTAAAGATTGAAGAGAACAGGGGTGAGTAAACATATCTACCATAACTGCTGCAGACAGCATTCCCTAAACCTTATCTGGAGTGAATTTCCCGTATGTAACCTAATGATCAAATAGAGGAGTCTGGGGTCAATAGTAGAAGCGCTCTCAACTTTATCCACAGATGTTCCCTGCTGATGGAATCGAAAGCTTTTTCGAGGTCCATAAATTCTAAACATAGCTTACTCCCGTAAGTGGTATATTTCTTAATCAAGGCAGAAAGAAGACGAATATGGTCCAGAGTAGCCTTCCCCTCACAAAACCCAGTCTGCTCAAGCGAGATTAGGCCAGACTGCTCAATCCAACTTCTCAGTTTGTCTAAGAGCAGCCAAGTATAGAGCTTCCCTATCATGCTGATCAGGCTAATGGGGCAATAATTTGCAGGGCACGGAGGGTCACCCTTTTTGAATATAGGCACCAGAATACTCTTGAGCCAAGAGGTAGGGATTACACCAGATCTATTAATTTCAGTAAAAAGCGGTACCAGGATAGCCGCCCACCAGTCCGGGGAGGCCTTAAGCAGCTCAGGTGTAATTCCGTCAGGTTCTGGGGCTTTCCCTACCTTAAGACCCCTAATAAGGGATTTGACAACTTCATGGGTAACTGGCGCCCAATGCTCCAGACTATCCCAGGCGTCCATTTGAACCCTGTCCCCAGCAATGAACCTGGAGGTATATAGGGAACCATAAAAAGCTTCCCAAACCTGCATCGATGGAGGTTTGGGTTACAAGAAGAGCCCCTCTCCCTACCAAGGGAACGGATTAGGACCCAAAATTTGGCATGCTTATTTCTAATTGCTGCCTGATGAAGGGCCTGCCACTGGGTTCTAGAACAGGCTCTTTCTTCCCTCTCAGCAGTTGCCTAAAGTATGTCCTCTGGGCACCCACCATTCTGCGGTAAGGGCCCGAGGGGTGGGCCCTTAATTTCTTGACCAGGTCCCTAAGCTCAGCTCTTTCTTCCCTACACTCCTTATCCAGCCGGGGTGTGGGGTGTGTGTGTCTCCCCACATCTCTGCACTCGTCTTTCACGGATATATACTGGAAAAGCAAAGGGTCCAGGAGGTCTAAAAGGGTATCGTACCCACTTAAGTCCAAAGGGCCCTGGGGGATACCAACCAGACAAAAGTCCTTACCACCCTGCAAGTTAATAAATTCATCAAAAGCCTCCTTGACATCCCTTGACCATCTTCGGTTTACTTTAACCTTATCTTTACTGGGTTCTCCAGATATCTCTGGACCCACCAGGCAGTTGTTCTTCCTCCTTCCTGGCCAGTCCAGCTCCAGTAAGATTTGAGAATGGCAGGTTTCAGTTCTCAAGATGACCTCAGTTTTAGTGATATAATTAAACCCTGCACGGGGGGATAGGAAATAATCAATAACGCTAGATCCATACACCCCATGGAAGGTCAAATTTCCCACAATATCTCCATAAACCCTACTATTCACCACCTCCAGCTTGAGACTTTCCAGTAAAAGTTCCATAGCCACCTTCTGGGAATTCACACCTATGTCTCGTGAGGATCGAGGAAGTTAAAAAACCTCATAACCTGTCTCCTCGGAATTTGCCTCATCCTGGCTAGGATCCCCCAACCTAGCATTAAAATCACCACCTACATATAGTGTTGCCTTGGGATATTTTACCTTGGCTTTAACAATCAGCTTGGTCATTTCAGACCAAATCTCTGAGTTGTAATAGTTTGAACATGACGGAGGGACATAAACATTCCCCAAGAGAAAATCCCTCCCCCCAGGTAGCCAGCAATAATATAATGCAAAATAGGACCTATACGAGCATAAAGCCTTTATTGAGACATTCACATCTTCTGTGACCAACAGGGAAAGACCTCCACTAGGTCTCCCACCTATCAACGAGGGGGTAGCTCCCAGAGTAAATGATTTTAAACCACTTAGCAGCCAAGTCTCCTGTAGCAAGATAACATCATACTGGCACAAGAACAGCAGAAAGTCAAAATCCAAACAGCGGGCTTTCCAACTCGCTGTGTTCCAGGAGAGGATTGACAAATGGCAACAAGGCACTCTGACTTCTGCATATGAGGCCTGAGATGATAGTGACTCCTTATTCGGGCTGGAATTTGCTAATGGAGGCCCCACAAGCGTGACCGCTGGGTCCGGTCTAACCTGGGGCTCCTCCTCCCGCAAGGCGGGGCATTGAGATCTTTTCATGAACAACTGCCACCTCACTCTACCGAGGGTGGCATCACCCTAGGGCCCGCCCGTGCTAGCCCTAAGGGTTCACCTTGGCAGGACATATTTCCTTGCCCTCCCGTCCTTATTCAGTCTTGTCCCAGATTCCCACTAGAGCCGCCTCGGAGGATGGAAGAAGCTGGCCCCAACAGACCAGTCTCCCTGCCCCCAGAACTGGCTTCGGACTGCCTCTAGCCTCTCCACCAGTTCAGTGGGGGTAGCCATAGGAGGAGGGAGCTGTGGAGTCCCCTGAAACCGTGAGGCATACATTTCTTTAGTAGACTTCCGTTCCCTTACCACCTCTACTTCCATAGTGTATGCCTCCTGGAATACAGTACTTGCCTCTTCTGATCTCCCTGCTTGTGATATCTGTAATCTCCCACCACTTGCACCCCCATCTCCCAGGATGGCAGACACCATCCACTGTTTGCTTGATTCCCCTGGGTCCCTCTTTCTGGCATTAGAGCCCACCCCAGGCACGATGTTACCGTGTCCGGGGGGGGATCTGAAAAACCTGAGAGATAAACACATCCTTGCTACTCAAGAGGTCCAGGTTTGCCAAAATTTTCTGGATCAAAGATGTAGTCAAGAATGTTACTATTAGAGTCTGTCTGTCTGTCTCTTAATGGAGACAATATCTACAGAGGAAATACCATGTCTGGTTATTTTACATCTTAAAATCACTCTGAGATGTTCAGCCACATCCAAGGATGAGGCCCAGAGTGGTTTGGGCCACCTGCCCCCAGGATACACAGTGAACATTAACACATTAGGCAAAACTTTGAGGGTCACACCTCCCTCCACCACGACCGCAGATGGTAACATATGGCTACGATGACCCTCAGAATTAGTCCTTCTCGGGGGCAACACAAGTGGCTGTGAACCCCCAAGGGCCATTCCTCCCTCCTGAGGTGCTGGGGGGTGACTCCCAGCACCCAGTAGAGGCATCAATAACCGAGTGCTGACAGAGTTCATAGCAATTTGCAGCTGTGTAATTGGTGACAGAACAAAATCCAAAGTATCAGCAGACAATAGTAAATGGTCAGAGAGAAAGGTCACCAGCTTCTCACCTGACCAGAGATCTGCAGCACCCACCGATAGGCCCCGTGAACATAATGGTTCAGATGTGGGGTTGCAAACGGGGACTCCATGCCCCGGTAAAGTCCTTGGGGCCTCCTGTGCACTCATCCTCAGAGCTAGGGAATCCGTTGTTAAACGAGAGGGATCTGCAATCAGTGTCTGGGGCCGCGAGGGCGGAGTTGCCCCTGAGACTGCTGAGTGCCTTGGAAAATAGGCTTCAAGTTTCCACTGTTTAGCCGTTTTCCCTCTCACCTGACTAACCTCTGAAGTGTCCCCTCTCGCTTGCCTGGATGAGGCCATAATCTCCCACCGATACAAGGGCCTAATGAGGATCTCAAAACGAGGCCAGACAGTCAATACCTGCCCCACCTACCCACACGTCTAAGACCATGCACGCCTCCAGCCGACTTGGTGACTGGGGGCAGGGCTGTGTACATTGTGGGATAGGTCAGGGGGACCGTTTCTTCTTGTCTCCTCCAAAGCTGGTCCAGCAGGGCTCGCTTGACTCGTTGCGGGGCGGGGGGTGGGTGTTTCTCCTCCTCAACGTGCACCGGAGCCGTCTCCTCTCCCTCCTCCTGCTGCTACTATCCCCACTGTTCCTCTGCAGCGGCAGCGTGCAGCGCCTCCCTGGCTTCCCAGTCAGTTGAATGTCTGCCGGGGCGCGGTCAACGTCCCGTGCACGTCCGTTGGGCAGAATGTCTTACATGGCCACCTAGCACAATGAGTGCTTTTACACAGATCGCCTTTAGCTTAAACTTCTGTATTTGTACCACCAATATATTAGGAACTGCTTTTAATATTTTATATTTTTGTTTACCCCCAAAACTGGGAGTTTGACAAAGGTGTCGACTGTTGAGTTTTGTAGGAACTCTGCACACCTGTAGTAACTGAAGTAAGTAAATGTTCCATAGCTGAAGTGTTCTCAGGATCAGATTCAAGGTCACCTGGATGATAACAAGAATGACATTACGAGCCCCACATCCTACTATTAACCCTGCCTCTATGAAGCCTTAGTGAAATCAATCTAAACAAAGGCAGTGGAAAGTTTGGGCTTAATCCTATGATCTTCAAACCACCTATTCTGGAGGATTCCCTTCCTGCTTTGGAGTAAGTGGCTTGAGGATTGTAGCCTAAATGTTCCATGTCTAATAATATAATTTTGTTTACCTGTGTGCATGCTCACTCAACAAATAAGTTGAAGAAATCCATTTGCCATTTCTTGGCACAGGTTTAGTAAAACTTGGATTAGTATTGTACTCCACACAAGTTTGTTCTATGCATGCTGAAATAAGTGGATTTTATTACCATAGCATTGGTATTTGCCTCCAATGTACATCAGATCGAAGCCTTTGTGACACTTGCAAATGTAGCTTCCAAAGGTGTTCATGCATTTCCTAAATCTGGGACAGGCAACTCTCTCCGTAGCACATTCATCAACATCTACAATCACAAATCAATATTATTATTTAGTTAGCCAAATAACAGCTGGCACATTATAGCTGTCTTGGGAAAGAGATGGCCTATAAAAGGGAACTTTATACAACGAGAGAGGAGACATATCATGTTCCCTGCAGGATGTGCATTTGCTTCTAGTTCTAGAAAGCTCTGAAACATTGGACCTTAAAACCATGTTTTAATATAAAGGACAGCTAATTTAAGTTGTATTTATAGGTTTCATTGCTTCATCTATGCTCTGAACAGCTGTAGCCAAGACTTATGGTTTTACACATAAAGTGATGTAAAGATTTTATTTTTTTTAAACAGAGACTCTGCTTTATATGTTCCTGAAATACTTTTCCTGTATCTTGTCTAAACATACACAAAGCATATGATGATGTGGGATACTGGTGACCCAATTAGTGTGGCTATCCTAAATTACCATTTATTATTTTATTATTATCCCACCCTTCCTGCCAACAGCTGCTCAGGGCGGCTTACAATAAAATACAGATAAAAAAACAACCAGAAATATAAAAACATAAAATACCCCACAATCCTACACCACCCCTCTGACCCCTCTCAACCCCAACCTCCTAACTCACCCCTATCCACACAGAACACCCCCTCCCCTAACCCCCACCAAGACCCCAAACAAACCCCACTTATCCCTACCTGCCAAATGCTTTCCCAAACAAAAAGGTTTTGTACCACCTCCAGAAGATAGTCAGACTCGGGCTCAAGGGAACCTCCCAGGGAAGGGAGTTCCACAACATGGAGGCAGCAACTGAGAACGCTCTCCTGAGCACCCCTGCCCCACAGACCAGGGTAACAGATGGAATGTGCAGGAGGATGCCCCCGGCTGACCGTAGGGGCTGCAAAAGGACATGGTAGGATAGGCGGTCCTTCAGATATATGGGACCCAGACTGTTTAGGGTTTTAAGGGTCAAAACCAGCACCTTGAATTGTGCCCAGAAAGCTATAGGGAGCCAGTGCAGACCTCGGAGCACAGGTGTAATGTGCTTCCGGTGACTCGTCCCTGAAAGGAGCCAAGCTGCCGCATTCTGCACCAGCTGCAGCTTCTGAACAGTCTTCAAGAGCAGCCCCACGTGGAGCGCATTGCACTAATCTAGCCTAGAGGTGACGAAAGCATGGATGACAGTGGCCAGATATGAATCAGAAAGAAAAGGCCACAACCTCTTCACCAGATGGAGTTGGTGAAAAGCAATCCTGGCTACCACCACTACCTGACAATCCAGGCGCAGTGAGGGATCCAAGAGCACTCCGAGACTGCGAACCTGCATGACCAGAGGCTGCCGGACCCCATCAATAACAGGTGTCCTAATCTCCTCCAAGTCACAAGACCGGCCAGCCATTATCACTTTAGTCTTGTCAGGATTCAACTTTAATCGGTTTACCCTCGTCCAGTCCCTGACAGCGGCCAGGCATCAGGTAAGCACCGAGACTGCAGGACCTGGGTCAGATGAAAAAGAGAGGTAGAACTGAGTGTCATCAGCATACTGATGACACCTCACCCCAAACCTCCGAATAACCTTGCAGAATAGAATCCTGCAGGACACCACTGGGAAGGTCCTGAGTAGACGACGAGCAATCTCCCATCACCCCTCGCTGAGACCTCCCCAACAGAAAAAAGAGTGGAACCACTCAAGAGCAGTCCCACACACCTCTGCCAGATCCCGCAGTCATGCCAACAACACCTCGTGATCAACTGTATCGAAGGCCACAGAAAGATCTAACAGGATCAACAAGGTAGAATTCCCCTTGTCCATCTCCAGGCACAAGTCATCAACAAATGCCACAAGCCCAGTCTCCGTGCCATACACAGAACAAAAACGTGACTGAAACAGGTCCAGGAATCCAACCGCATCGAGATGTGTCTGAAGCTGTTGGGCAACCACCCATTCAATAACCTTTCCTAAAAAGGGAAGGTTAGAGACAAGATGATAGCTAGCTGGGGCGTCAGTGTCCAGAGATGGTTTCTTAAGCAGGGGGCGGACCACTGCAGTTTTAAGGTCGTCCGACACCCTCCCCTCCTGAAAGGAGGTGTTGACAACCCCAGCCACCAATGGCCCCAATGTCTCCTGGATGGCTTTCACCAGCCAGGACAGGTAAGGACCTAATTCACAACTGGTTGCCCTCATCGCCGCAGACACACCTCCCTCACAATGGTGAGTGATACCATTTGAAACTGCTCCAAATAAACAGGACTAGACTGAGCTTCCATAACCCCAAACTCTAACTGTAGTTAAAATGGTAGCACCCAAGTTGTGATGAATATGAGCGATATTGTGTACAAAGTAATTAATAAAAATGTCACAGCGGGCAACAGAAGATTCCATTTCCTGGTGGAGATAGGCCCCTCACCACCCAGAACAACTCTGCTGGAAGAGACTTTGCAGATGCTGTAATAGTGGAGAAAAAAACTTTCTTAGCTGCCATCACTGCCATGGCATAGTCCTTCAAAAATGATCTATGCTGCAACTGTTCAGTTTTAGAATGAGTCGAGCACCACCTGCACTCTAACCGCCTACCCTCCTGCTTCAGCTGTCTGGGTGCAACCGTATCAATGGCCATGGTCAAGATGTCATTCCACAAAGCAACCAGGTCATCGACACAGCAGCCGTCAAGGTCAGTGACCATGCCAATAAAAACTTCATCCCACACCTCAAGATCATATATGAATTCAGGTATGTGACATATTTAATGTGCTTTCACTTGAAAAGTAGCAAAATCTATATATGTGTTTCATGACTTACCTACACAGGTTCTACCATCAGGACCTAGCTGCAACCCTGGGGATGGACAGCGGCAGCGCACCTCCCCTTTCACTACATCGCAGCCATACTGACAGTTTGCCATCGAACAAGTAAGCGCATCTAGAGAGAGATAAGTACATTACACATTAGACTAAATATAAGCTTACATATTGGAAGTTGCTGAGGTATTTGGAGAATTAAGGCACATTCCAGCAACCACGAAAGTCAATGGAAAGGCTTCTGTTGACCTTAATGGGAGGTAGATCAGGATATATTTGAAAAAATAAATATATCTGCTGTACATTTTTGCTTCTCCTTTTAAACACTATGTTGATAAAACAACACTGAGGACCCAATCCTAACAACACTTAGTCATGAGCAACACCTTTTCAAGCCAATGAAGACACATTTTGGTAGGCTGAGTTATACACAATTCCCATTCCGAGAATAAGCCTAATTCTTTGTATAAACCCACCTAGATGGATTTATTTTAAAATGGCAACCCCCCACCCCCCTGCAGTGAATGTTCTTAACTATCTAAATGAAAAGTAATTTCTTCCTCCCTCTCTTTTGACATCCTCAACTATAGGACTGAAGAACATGAGCTCTGGAAAGATCACAGTACTGCTTACAGCATGGGGCCAGTGCTTAATGACCTGTATTTATGTGGTGGTGCAGATGCTTTGTTGCAGAGAGCCCTGCAGATCTCTGTCCCTGAAGACAGTATAATAGTCCAGGATCTGTGTTTACTGTGTTTTCCCCATTGATGACAATGGGGAAAACGCAGCAAACATGGGTCCTCGATAACAGTGACTCTAAGGCCGCTTTTAGATGAGCGCACGGTGCGCTCGCGCTTGTTTTCAAAAATCCCGCGAGATGGGATTAGACGAGACGCTGCCACGAGTCACGCACATGGGAAGGGGATGTGCATTCTTTTCCGGCTGTGATTTGACCACCTCAATCTCCGACCCGGTCAAATCGCGGCCGGAAAAGAATGCGCGTCCCCCTCCCGTGCGCGTGACTCACGGCAGCGTCTCGTCTAATCCCGTCTCGCGGGATTTTTGAAAACAAAGGTGAGCACACCGCACGCTCATCTAAAAGCGGCCTAAGAGCTGAAGAATGAATTGGGCCAACTGGTAATAAACCTAATGGAATCAAATTATTTGTTCTTGTTTTGCTCAATTTAACCAGTCTGAGAATACTCATTTTGCATAATGCAGTTTCTAGAATGAGGAAAGACCATTTTTAGATGAGAGGTGCCCACGCAGGTCCACCTATCCCCCATACACCGCCCACTCATGGAGCATTGGGGAAAAATTGGGATGCTCCATGCAGGGGCAGGCCAAATCATGCATGGGTAGGGGCTCACACCCATCCCTGGCCCATTTGATTCCCCCCCCCCCACACCAGACATGTGGGCACTCCATTCAGTGCGCATGGACCTGCCCCGTCCAGCTGTGCCTATGTAAAAATGGTCAAACTTTCACCTTAATCTGCAGTTTACAGTCAATGGTTACTGACAGGTATTGGTTTTTTTTTAAAAAAGCTAAGGAGTCTTGACTTACTAGAACATGATCCATCCGGCATCAGCATGAATCCATTCAGACAATAGCACTTGTAGCTGCCATAGGTATTCATGCATCGGTGTTTGCATGGTCGAGGCTTCAGTCCACATTCATTTAGATCTGAAATGAGCAGGGCCAGGGAGGAAGAAGAAAAATGAAGATAAACAGAGCAGTCATGAAAAACAAGCATTTGAAACTGTTTTTTATTTTAAAAATTGGGGAAATGGGGAGACTATACTAGAAAGGTTCGTATGTCTAATTCAGTTCAACAGTGATCAGACTTTGATGCCATATGGTAGTTGTGTAAAGAGACTTGGTGAATTCAGACATTTCCTAATGGAATTCATTTGTTTTTGACCACACTGTCAATTGCACTCTCAAAATGGTGGTCCCTTCAGGGAAACCAAGGTCTAAAACAGTGTTCCTCAACAGATGGCCTGGAGACCAAAACTAGCACATGGAGCTTGTTCCTATGGCCCCTAGCTCCTTGCTACACACACCCAGCTCAGCCCATCTGCTCTTCCTCCCCTTCCCTTCCAGGCTGGATTGGAGTGGAAGAGAGTAAGCGAGGCTACGTTCATCTGATTGGTCAAATAGTGAGCCTTGTCCCTTTCTCACTTACTGACAGAACCACAATGGCAGCGGTTTAGTCTCAGAAAAATGGAGGGAACTCTTCACGGTCCTTCTTCCCTAAGCATGTGTGTATAACAGTAAGAGTGTGTGTGTGTGTGTGTGTGTGTGGAGGGGGAGAGGGAGATTATGTATGAAAGAGTTTATTTAACAATAATAAAAATGATAAAAATACTATTACAAATATAGGCTAGGATGGGGTAGGCAAGAAGTGGTGGGTAGATGAAGGAAAGGGCAGTATTAAAATTAGAATCAAAATGAAGTAACCATCATTAAGTAACTACACTGATTTATACCTTAATTCAATGGCTTTTGAATATTCTGAGTTTGAAATACAGTGTGTATTGCATAAACTTCAAATAACACTATGTTTTTTAAATAATTGCCTCTTTAAATAGGTCTTTAAACACTATACATACGTGGTATAAAATATCTTTAGTACAAAATCAAAGGCCATGAGGCTGGTGGGTGGCCAACTGTTATGAGCACAGTCTAAGAATAGCCTGATTTAGGTAAGTGCATCTTGCTTATTTCTATTAAATTCACTTAGCTCCACTTCAGTATGTGAATGAAAGCAACCACAGTGCCAATTTTTGAATGCTTCAGAGTCCAATCTTGAAAAGCATGCTGCAAAGACTTGGAAGATGCCTGCTCTTTAAACAAAGGGGTAATTTCCCCCCCAGTAATAACATGCTGCAAAGACTTGGAAGATGCCTGCTCTTTAAACAAAGGGGTAATTTTCCCCCCAGTAATAACATGCTGATGGGTCAACATCAACGACTAAGGCCTTCAGGATAGCTCCATTAGATTTAAAAATAAAGTGTGAAGTTTTGTCCCATGCCTTTAAACTTGGCTATTGAGATCTATTTTGTTTTTAATCCTACAGTGTGTGAACTCTGTTTGCAAAATCCTGCATTATAACATGAGAAGGGAAGTGCTTGTCATCACCCTGTTTGCTTAACTGCAAAGCCTCTGCTTGCAAATGAGGATAAGTCGTATAAAATGTGCATATTCATTGGCTTCCAACCCAGTTTAATTTTCCCGGCCTGACTTCTCTAATCTTTCTTTGATGATGGTTGCCTAGCTACTGTCCTGGTGCAAGTGTGACTATATAACTTCAACATTATAACATTCATATTTCCTTGGAGAAACATTGTATGACCATTGGCAGCTTCTTTTAGTTCAAGTCTTTTATCAACAGAGTCATTGATTTCTGTCTTATCCCACACTCATATCTATTTGTTTGTTCATTTTGATTTTTATCCCACCCTATTCTCAAAGGCTCAGGGTGGCTAACATCTTCATAAAAATAAAGAATAAAACTCCATGAAATACTTATAACACCTGCAAACTCCAGGACCTACCCCTGTTAAATGACCCGCCAAATAAATATGTCCTACACCACCTCTGGAAGATGCTTAGAATAGGGCTTAGGTGAACCTCCAAGGGAAGGGAATTCCAAAGCCATGGAGCTGTTTTCTCTTAACACTGAAAGTTACTAAGATGTTTGCATTCTTTCTATTTCTAATATAATGATATCCCATTGCTCCTCAAGAAACCTTTACTGCAATTTGTAAGATACAAGACTTATCATAAAGAGAAGTGTTTAATGATTCTCATAATGGTGCTGACGGAGATTTCCTTTCATTTATTCCAAGCTAGACAATTTAACCATTAAATCACTTGCATTCAAATTATACAGTCAATAATAATAATAATATAATTAATAAAAATAGCATTCTTAGCAGCAAAGTAGCATACTGAAGAGTGCTACAAGTAAAAGCAGGTTGGGTGTTTGCAGAGCTTGGAAAAGCAGTTCCAGACATAAGCGCAGGCTGCTGAGCATGAATGTTACTTTTCAAAATAATAGAGGTGATATTATGAATGTAGAAAATGGTGAATAGAAAACTGGTAGTACACTGGTGTAACTGGGCAAGACTGGTTTAACTAGCATATAGTAACTGCTCTGAGACATCTTGGATAATGACTGATTTTTTGTAACAACAATGGAATGTTTTTTTCCTTAGCAATATATGGTATAGTCTATCTAGTTTTACTCAATTAGTCCCTGTGGATGATTCTAACACAGACCCAACATTTTTTGTACATTGCATTAAGACTTTTCTTTCTAGCTTCTAACTTGGACCAAGCAACAAATTAGAGATCACTACTGAATTTACTCAGACTGAGCTAAAATTGGAAGCCACTCAGGCGAAGCCAAGTAAAATATTTAAACATACAGAGTATATTGCATAAAAAGTAGATCGGCTTTCATTTTCTGTACATGCCAGACAATTGCAATAAGTTTGACTTCCAGAGTAGTTATGTACAACCCTAAAGGAAATCTTGACAGCTGCTCTAGTTGGCAAATGGACATTACCATAACAACCAAATTAAGTATTATTATGTTCATTCCCCTGTATTACCAGATTTTTCTCAATCAAATCATTGTCTTCACCTCTTTCTGACAAACAGTTTACATTTCTTTTGGCTTAGAAAAGAGATTAGAAAAAGAAGAGCAAATCCTGAAAGTAAAGGACAGAAGAGGAATAACAGGAGTAAATTAAAAAAATTTGCTTAGATTAAGCCTTTTGAGAATATAGGCATACAGCCTCAAGGAAGTATAACGGCATATTTGCTTTGCATGCCAGTGACACTGCCGGCCTGGTTTCACATGACAGCCATCAGATCATCATCCTGTAGCGCATTTGCAAGATTTATTGTTTTGAAAGCTGTGCAGGTGGAGGAATACACCACCTGAAATAAAGGATTTTCTCACCCCTTGAAGGTAAATTTTTTGCATGATGATCCAAGGGACTGAAAAGAGGTGGTTCATTGGGCCAGTCAGGTGGTGTGGTGTACAGGTACTCAGCTTTGCAAGGGGAGGGAGAAGGAATAATAAAAATAAAAGACCAAGACCCCATAAGGAGATATCACTTTTTCATGGCAAACACCATCAATGCAGACTATACAAACTTCATTATTTTGTTTAAATAGTGAACAATGTTTGCAGATTACTTCTGGAACATCTTTCAGATAATTTCTTATGGAAGAGATGTTATCACCTCTTTGAAGAGAACTCATACTTTGTTTACTGTTGCATTTGACTTTCATACAAAAACACTGTATACAGCTCTTGGTGCCAGCACATTCTCGTGTGTTGTGAATTATTTGTGCTCGCCAATAAATAATTATCTAAGGGTGAAAACAAATGACACAAAGTTAAGCCGGATCCTCCTGCCTGTCCCAGGGAGGGTCTCTGCAGTCACCACACTTTGGGTCGGTGGGGAGGGCAATCCAAATGAGCAGCGCCCCCCCCCCCCGGAATCCAGGCTTGGGGGTGGGGGCTGATGTCACAAGTCCCTCCATGCCACAGATTGGCCAAGGAGCTGTCCACATGGAGCAGAACTCGCAGATCCCTGCCGTGCAGCTGTATCAGGCCCCTGGGGAGGACTGTGGCGAAACAGCCCGACTGCCAAACGACTGATCAGGGGCCCCAGAGGAGCCCCCTCCCTCATCAACTGTTTGACAGCTGGAGGGAATGCACTCCCCAGGCCCCCAAATCAGCTGTTTGGCAGCTGGACTGAGTGCACGCCTCCAGGCCCCCGATCAGCTGTTTGGCAGCTGGGGTGAGTACGCTCCTCCAGGCCCCCGATCAGCTGTTTGGCAGCTGGACTGAGTGCACTCCTCCAGACCCGATCCTTGGAACTCGCTTTGTGGCAGGGCTGCATGGGCTGACCAGACAGGAGGCGGCCCAGTGGCCCCACATTGGTTCGTGTGGGACAACAGCAGCTTGCGCTGTGTCACCAGCCTTCTCTGGCCCACACATCCCATAGTAGCCACGCATGGTAGCAAAGTATGAGTTCTCTTCAAAGAGCCACGCAAGCTACCCACCACCCCAAGGTACAAGTGGGTGAACAACCAGCAGCCACTGAACTGATGGGCAGGTGACTCTCAGGCTACTGTGGACTACTGTCTTGTTTTTCACACTAAGGAGCATCCACTTAACATGTTTTATGATAAGAAAAGAGCTACTACTGTTGACTTGGTCGAAAGCTTTTCAATTTTTGAAACGTAATGAACATTTTTATATTATTTTCAATTGGATTGTAGAGCTTTTAAAAGTATTAAAATATTTTAGCGCTTTTCAGAAAGTTTACAGCGATCACTATTCTCAACAAACTCTGAATTGTGCTGAGAAGAAGCAAAGTAAAAGGCTACAGTTGCTAAATAAGACTGGTTCACAATGGGTAACTCACTCTGTTACCTCTAGCACAAGGCTATCACAGCTTAGCTACTAACCTAATTTAAACCCCTTATATAGTGCACATGACATCATGTGCTGAAAATAATACATTTATAGAGAGAGTTCCAGACAGCTAAAATTCCTCCTGGTGAACTAAATCAGGAGTTACAGCATGTACTCCAATACCCTTGGGAAGAGCGAATGATTTTTAGAAGTAACCTGTCTGTTAAAGTTCACAGCCTTATTTTGAGATTCCAAGCAGTGGGACTTTTCTTGATCCAAAAGCAGCATGAGGCTGATGGATGGATGAAATGTGCCATCTGACAACAACATTTTAGTCAGACAGCACCTTTCATTCTGAAGGATCCCAAAGTGTGTTGCATTTTGTGTATAAAAAATAAGCACAACACAAGTCATATAGATATATTTATCAAACACAGCATAAGACACTTTGGAATGCCCTTCTGGATATAGTCATTCTCTCATTGCCGAAAGGCTGACACAGC
This sequence comes from Sphenodon punctatus, assembly GCA_003113815.1. Taxonomy (NCBI): domain Eukaryota; kingdom Metazoa; phylum Chordata; class Lepidosauria; order Sphenodontia; family Sphenodontidae; genus Sphenodon; species Sphenodon punctatus. The sequence goes on from QEPC01012801.1 coordinate 4,102,626, forward strand.
TAGGAGAATGCCTTAGATATCTTTTCCACAACAATACTCAACAATGTTGTTGTTTAAGGGGGTGGGAAGAAAATTCTAACAAGAACTTCTCATACTGAAATGTCATTGTAATTATTTCTGTGGCCCCAGAATATATGTCAGCAGCTAACCGTGCTGGGACCCTACTCGCTGTCCTACTGTGTTCACCAGTGAGACTATAATTCCATGCTGCTGTAGGCAATTTCTGTGAGAATTTGGCTAATTGTCCATTTCTAAGAAAATTGACATTATTTCGTTAGCACAGAATTCATGGGACGCTGCCTAGGCATTACCTTAAATGCTTCATGTACCATGTTGTCAGGATTACTGATTCAAGACTGACTAAGAAGGAAGAGAGTCTAATACTAATAAGTACCAGCAAAGGACTTCGAGGACCAGGCTGTAAAACACCAGCACTGCTTTGTGTTTGCACAACTCAGGCTCAAATTGCTAGGCTCCAGTGTACGTCCATCCTACATATGACACTGTTAAGCTCATTTGTGTTACTGTGCTATAGTATACAATTCTAAAGATAAAGCTCTAGGACTATCAGTAGTATGCCATCCCTTCTGAATGTCAAACCAGAGTGAAGGTAAAGCGGAGAAAAATGAGCAGAAGCTGTGAAAAATAACATTTATTTCACAGGAACCTGTCAGGAAAGGATTCACAAATCTGAAATAACAATTTACAATAATTTTAAAAATCAGTATTTTATAGAACCATTAGTAGCTACTGTAAAATACAATTCTAAATAGCTGCACATCAATGAATGTCAGATTTTTCTACAACACATCTTATTTTTCATAAAAAGTATATAAAGATTTGACCCAGAAAAACTAGAGAGTAACCATAACATATGTCATATCATATAGTTGTGTAACCATGCTTTTGTCTTCAAAACTTACTAAATGTCCAGGGAAGAGTACATGACATTCAGTACTATACAAATCACTCAGTGTTTGGTACCATTTGCAGAGGGTCGGCAGTAAAACCAATGTAAGTTATGTAGGTAAATAGTTTGGGGTTAAAAGTTCTGCATCTACCAGATCTATATCCAGCAAATGCCCAGTTGGAGTGGGGGTGGGATGGGAAATAAACACTTGGATTTACTTCAAATATGCTTACAGATGCCTTTCTGAATGAAGGCCTTGATCTGTCTAGAGAGAGGGTGTGGTTGCTGTGACATAATGCCCACTAAAATTGCACATTGACTGCAAGATCTGGATTTTGGAGAGGAAACCTCGAAACTTGATAGTAGAATATAAGAACTTTAATCTATTTTAAAATGAGCAAGGCTGGGGGCAGGGGTGTTCTGTGGCCACTGAGTGGCACAGCTGCGGAGCAGCCACTCAGGTGGTGTGAGTGGGGAGGGATTTGAATGGATGACTCCCAGCATGGCTACCATGGCAGCCACCTTGCACTCCCCCTGCCACGGACCATGGAGGAGGAGGAAGCACGCCAGGCTGGCCTTTGAAACTGACATGTTCCAGGCGAGAACACTGGTGAACCTGGGATCCCCAGTGCACATGGCCAGTTCCTGTGACTTGCAAAGGCTGTGTTCCCCACCCACAGTGCCAACAAGCAGCAGACCAGTCTGCTGGTGTGGGTGGCCACCCCAGTTCATATGGACAGGAGATACATGGGTGTCCATTGCCACATATTTTTTGGCTTGACCTGCATGGCACACCCTGGATTTCTTGGCAGTGCGCCATGAGTGGGTGCTGAGTGGCTTACGGGAGCGCACATTCTCCTGCACCACCTTCAAACGGGTGGTTGGAATGAGTGGCTCCTGGGTGGCCATGCGTGGTAGCACCTCCTCGTTTAAAAAAACCCTATGTTTTTCCATGTATCTATCAACAGCAAGATTGGGAGGGAAGGGAACAAAAAGTTCAATTTTGCTTTTAAAAGATGCCATTAAAATGACTTTTCTGATTTCAAAGCTCTAGAGATACCAATGGTTCTGTATAATTAGATAGTATATGGGTCCAATTTAAGGTGTTTGCATGCACCAAGTGTGGAACATGTGTGTGTGGGGTGTTCTTTGTATTGGTCCCTTAGAGTATTTACAGATGAAAAAGACAGACTGGAGATGAAGTTCATCTCCTTGCATAGCTCCATCTGAATGCTCTCAATTCACAACAAATCAATCATTTTTCATTATCAGAAGCTAGCAAAAAAGAAACTGTTATAAAATTAAAAATGCATTAAACCATTTAATTCTTTTAAGAAAAAATAATTGTGCAGCATTATGATGAGGCTCTTCCTTACCTTGGTTGCATGTTTTCCCACTGTATCCTGGGTGGCACTTGCACTTGTTTGGTCCAATACAGTCACCATGTTTGCATCTAGGATGACATACAGCTGTGAACAGAAGAATGTTGACTGTTATTCTAATCTAATTAATGTAGATGTTGTAGTAAATCATAATTAAATTATCTGAAATTTTACAATGCAGTAAAAATTCTAAGTCAGGAAGCTGCAGTATAATCAGCATTATGTTACAAGCCATAAATATAGTGCTCTGCTTTTTGAATACACCAAATCATACAGCATATTACCAGCTAAAGGGGACACTGTCTTGTTGATGTATTCTATGATGCATATCAGTAGGGATGGGTGAACAGAACCGAGTTCGGAAATTCGGTTTGGTTCAGTTCGGAAATTCGGTTCAGAGGTTTGGTCGACCGAACTATTCGACTTCGGTCCGAACTCCAAACTTCCGAACAAAGTTCAGAAATTCAAACCCCATTGAACTAAATAGAATATTATCTTTTAGGGATGGGCGAACAGAGCCGAGTTCAGAAATTCGGTTAGAAAATCGAGTTCAGTTTGGAAGTTTGGTTCGGTTGACTGAACTGGTTGAGTTCGGTTCGAACTCCGAACTGCGCTCGCCCATCCCTACATGTCAGAGAAGTTTTTTCCAATAACTGGGACATACCTTGACTGTGTAAGAAATGGGAGTTTCAAAGCCAAATCAGCTAAGCACTGCAATTTCAATTATCCATGGGCTTTCTTCTGCTCGGTTGTTTAAATAAGACGATTTCTTTATATTATACCAAAGACAACTATTCTACTATGCTATATTATAGTAGAATCTGCCTCTTTCATGTGATCCTGATACTTAAACTTGGGATAAGAAAATCTACAAAACCAAAAGATACATGTGTGGGGAAATAATCCTGGGGGGTCCTTCCAACACCCACAAAGGGTTCTATATTACAGGGTGTTTCCAAATGAGCAAGACTGGGGGTGGGGTCTATGGCCGCTGAGTGGCACAGTTGCGGAGCAGCCACTCGGGTGGAGTGCGTGGGGAGGGATTCTAATAGGTGGCTGCCAGTGTGGCTACTGCAGCAGTCACCTCACACCCCCACACTTGCCATGGACCATGGGAGTGGGCAAAGAACGCTGGACTGTCCTTTGAAATTGACATATCTCGGTATGAGCAGTGGGGATCCTGGGCTCCGAAGCACTCACAGCCAGTTCAACTTGCCCACAGTGCCTACGAGTGGCAGACCCATCTGCTGGTGTGATTGGCTGCCCCAGTTCATATGGGCAGGGGATGCATGGCTGCCAGTTGCCACATACTTTTTTGGGTTGCGCCACATAGCGCACTGTGGATTTCTTGGCAGTGCGCTGTGAGTGGCCATGAGTGGGTGCTGCACGGCTCATGGGAGCATGGAAGGACTGCAGCAACAGTCAGATCAGATGTCCCAGTGTGAACCACGCTCATGGCACAGTAAACTTTATTTGCTGCAAAGAGGTTGTGTATCTGGGTATGATCTCAGAGTCAGCATAAGAGAAGAAGTCCATTTGGAGATGTGGAGTATTTTCATCTCCTTTTAAAAGAATAGATAATGTTGTTGTTATGACCCATTAAGAAAAGGGGCTGGGCCCCGAAACGCGTCTGGGTTGTTTTCCCTACGGTGACGTTTTGGTGTATTGTTTCTCATTTAGTGTTTATATCGTCTATGGTCATATGTATGTTGGTTTCTGTATATCAGTTATCATATAGACCTCCTGTTTTTGGCAGGGAGCAACTTGTTGTAAATAAAGATACATTGTTTGCATCACCTCTCACTTTTGTTTTGGTGGCATGCATTCCTCACATCAACTTCAGATGGAAGGACAGATGAATCACTCTTGGGTGGCCATGCATGGTAACATCTAATTTAAAAACGCCCATAGACTCTCTTTAAGGAGAACTGAGTGAAGCTGCCTCCAGACTTTGGCCTTTTTTATAGAAGCAGCGGGTGTGGGGGGGAATTGGTGTGCACACGGCAGCATGGGCGGTGCAGGGGGGCCAGTGCACACAGGTGCACACCCATCCCCCATGCATCCCCACTCACGGAGCAATTGCTGTTTTGGGTGTGGGGTGGAGGTGGGTGGGTGTGCATGCATGTTTTGTGGGAGCATGCATGCGCGCGCACCCTGCTGTGGGATTTACACGGGAGGCACCCACTCATGCCCATGTGTGGGCCTGTCTCATGTAAAAAAAAGGCCTTTGCCAGACAGAGAATGGGTGATTCTTGCTCAAAAATTGTCTTTCCCTGCAGCTGAAGTCACTACCCTCCACAGCACATGGAAATTTGGGAAGTGAAGATCAAGGGCCCAATCCAGCAGGTTTTACTCATAATCTTCACCTAAAACGTTGAACTGGACTATTTAGATAAGTAAATGTTGCATACTTGGAACCTGCAGTTTAGTTGTCTCTGGATGTATTGCTACTACCCTGGCAAGTTGACCCAATTTCAATATTTTAACACTATTTAGAAAAAAAAACAACAGTAGAAAAATACTTGCCTTTATTCATTGCCTCTCCTTATGGCTCTATTAAGCAGAATTCTTGCTAATGTTTGTGATCCTGATACTTAAACTTCAGCTGTCAACATATTCAAATGAATGATGCTTGAACTAAGCAAGCATGTGTCCATTTAGATAGGCTATAAACTCATTTAAGAGCAGATTGCTAGGTGGTTGGGTTTTTTAATTTACCAGTTTGAAATTGGTCACTTTTATTTTAGTATGGCACTCAAAAGTGAGGTTGTTTAATGAATTCTTAAGCAAAAACCCCCCATTGATTCCACTGGGAATTATGAGAATTTCTTTCCCTCCCTCCTCCCAATTTGTGCAGAGAATGTGGACTGATAACGCCACGCATTAGCAGAAGGGAGGCTGCAGAGGGTGCTTGTGGGGACCTTTGATTCCCTTCCCTGCCTTCTACCAGATAGCGGCAGGAAGGGGTGAAATAGGTTTAAGATTGTAAGCTCTCGGGCAGGGACTTATTCTCTGTAAAGCGTCAGGTACATCGCTGGCGATATATAAATGCTTATAATAATAATAATAATAATAATAAATAAGAGGGGATGGAAAGATGGTGGCTTTTGAAATGGAGCCATTGCTGCATCTGGGGGATTTTGGTGGCCAGGTGGTAGGTGGGGCCCACCCCTTGAATGGGACATATAGGCTCTGCTGTTGGGTGGGCCTGCCAGGCTGGGATCCCGGACTGGCACTACAGGCTCAGCTGGTTGCCTGTATTTATTTATGGCTGTTACACCATAAATAAAATTACCAATTATACTGAGTGGCCACTTATAATAAGTTCCTACTTCTGCACTATGGGATCAGTGAGCTGAGGCACTGGGGGGGTGGGGGGTGGCTGAGACACCGGCTTCTGTGTGTGGGGGGGTGTATGTGACCATTTGCCCTGGTCCCTGGGCTGGGCCCACAGTGTGGCAGCTGTGCTTGCCCGCCATGGACCCGCCCAGGGATCAGGCCCTCTGCAGTTCATGGGGTTGCACCCAGAGAGAGTATCTGATGCAAAAGCACTTCATGCTTTACGTGTAATTAGAGGCAATATGCACAATGAGTCAATATTCCTTGAAATGGTAAAACCAGCTTTTACAAGCAGATTAACTCTGGAAGATGCAGGCAAAGCAGCTGCATGACACTGGACTATCTTGGCCAGTATATCTTTGGTTGATACTAAATACGCTTATAACAATAAGGCCCTAAAGTATTTTAAAAGACAGGGAACAGCTAGATGAGACACATTTTCTGGGCCCAATGCCTGTTCTTTGATATAGGACAGGTAACTATCTTTGGGAGACAATTTTTTGCAAAGGAATGACTCAGAATTAGCTCTCTCATTGATTTTATTACCATATTTGCAATTCTACCTTTATAAAAATATGCAGAGAAAACATGTAGGCAACATGCCAAGGGATGCAGATCACATAAATGGGGATGCAGATCACATAAATAGGAAGTACTTTTTCAAAACAAACCAGTTCTATGGCATAATTATTTCAGAGCATTATAGCACTCATTCTTGCAACAAGAAACTGATAAAAAATTCATTGTGCATCTCCTACAAGTAGATTTCCCAATTCTTCTTTCTGGGAAGATATGGTGCGATTCCAACTTAGGCCATTTTCACACAAGACACTCTCCACCCACCCACTATACATGTTGCAGGGCTGCAGTATTGCCCTATGGGTACCCTGTAACGTGTATAGTGGGTGGGAGGGTAGTGGGTAGAAAGTGTCTTGTGTGAAAATACCCTCTCTCCCTATCAAAAACTAGTTGGGAAGGTATTGTCAATTGTGGATATCAGTTCAATTATTGTATAATGTTATTTGCTAACTTACTTCACTACTACTACTAATCATTTCTATAGCGCTACTAGTTGTACGCAGTGCTGTACAGATACATGTAACATAAGGACAATCACTGCTCCATGGAGCTTACAATCTAATCAAGACACAAAGACGGAGACAACTACATGTAAGAGTCTTCCTATGAATAATGAACTACAGGACACAGGTATTCAGTAAGTTAGTTCACTAGGACCACTCAAAGAGAAGGATACTACTCATTGTAAGAAAAGGGAGCAAACCCTAGCCCTTCAGTGTACAGAAGTAGGAAATGATTGTTTGCATTAAGTACAAATAATGGTTTATTTATGGTTTAAATGCCAAACAGAGATCAAATAATTTAATAATGATTGTAAGTTTGCATTGTAAATGTAAAAAATCTGAAGTGGGCTGAACCACAAATAAATGTGTGCAATGTTTCCTTTGATACCACCTGCATCTGAGTCATTTCCGATTAGACTGCTGACAAATAGAAGTGTTTAATACTGTCAACACTGCTGAGCCAGTTTAGCCACAGAACATGAAGCTATGTTCAGTCTTGCTTCCTGCGTCATCAACAAACTTGCCAGCTAAATTCTAATTCTACAGATAGAGAATAAAGATGGAAATATCATGAAGTTACACAGTCCCTTTCCTTGATCTCAATATGCTTTAACTAACCTGAATGTGAAGCAATGCTAATAAAAATGTATGTGTGTATGTATATGTAAAACTGCAACAAAAGTTGCTCCAATAAAAGTTATCATCTAAACGACTTTATCTCCATCTGTTACTTTTGGGACCAACATGGCAGCCGCATCCTCTCTGTAAAACCGCAGCAGCAGTGAGGAGAGTGTAGAAAGGCACGGGGAATTCATTTTTACACTTAGAAGATCCATGTATTATTATGATTATTTGAATCCTTTTCAGCTCTGGAAATTATTTCACAGTTCCAACAACTTTTTTTAAAAGGACCCTGTCAAGCATTGTTTTTGCTTTTTTTATAATGGTTTTTAAAAATGTAAATAAATATGTTGCTTTACTTCTTGGAAACAGAAATATGTTTGTTTGCTTTTGTTTTAAAGCACTTCTTCCCAATTTCTTTAAAAATGATGGAGTGCCAAAACTCAAGTGAGAGTATTTGATTCTCAGTCTGATCTTAAGAATACTGCACCATCAGAATCCCAATTGAAATGCTTTGACAATCAGAGTGCAGTATAATACACAAGCTATAGAGAACCCAAAGGTGCCACCAGAATTTTAGTTAGTGAGGAAGGGCCCTTTCTGACATGGCCCCATTCCTTGCAGAGCATCCTGGCATCAAAATCCTCCAAAGAGGGTGAGGCCAGATTGAAAAGGAGTGTGGCCATGCTGGAAAGGGCATGGCAAATTTTCCGGCCCTTTCCCATCATGGCGACGTCCCCTTCAATGCATTGTAACACTTCAGCAATCGGAAGTGGCACAGGAGCAGGAAAAGTCCAGGGGGTACAAGTGCACACCCATGGGAGAGTCAGTGCCCATAAGACCCAGCCATAGAAGAGTCCGTGCCCTTAAGACACACCAATGGGAGAGTCGGTGCCCTTAAGACAGGGGTGGGGGAAGCGTTTCCCTAACACAGGAGCCACTTTGAACATTAGTACAAGCACTGAGGTTCATACAGAAGCTGTGGGTCGGGTTTCTTAAGAGGGGTGCTCAGGAAGAGAAGGGTCCAGAGCATAGATCTGTTCCATGGATCTGTCTGCTCTACTTATTTATTTATTTAAAATTTATATCCCGCCCCTCCTGCCCACAGGGCAGCCTGGGGCGGCGAAAAACATTCAATAATTAAAAAAACACAACAATTTAAACAATTTAAAATACAATACAATGCGGGGAAACCCCCACCACCACCACCAAAAGCCTGACGGAACAGCCAGGTCCTACATACACGCCGAAACAGCAGGAGGGTGGGAGTCAACTGAGCCTCCTCCGGGAGCGAATTCCACAGCACAGGGGCGGCCACCGAAAAAGATCTAACATCAGTGGCCACCCGCCTCGTCCGGGGAACCTCCAAAAAGGCTCCCACGGACAATCTCAAGGGTTGCACGGGCACATAGGGAGTGAGGCGGTCCTGCAGATAAGCAGGGCCCAGGCCGTGAAGGGCTTTAAAGGCACTTGTGTGCATGACATCATCTCTGCTCCCTTATCCTGAGCTTAGTTTCTCAGTGTTTGGGGGCAGGAACTGGACCCAGGGACTAGATCCAGGAACTGGACAGGGGCCACATAAGTACTAGCCGTGGACCACATTTGATCCCAGGACCTAAGGTTCCCCATCCTGACCTTAGGACAAATAGTCTATGCAAGGTAGATGCAGGGAACCAGGGGAGCCAATAGCCAGGAGGTAAATTTTTCATTCCATGGATTTAAGTTAATTTTGTATAATACTGTCATTTAGAACTTGCCAAATTATGAACCAGAACCAGTTGTCATTTTATTTAACCAGCTAATAACTAAAGTTAAATGTACTAAGGACCTTATTTAAGAACATAAGAAGTGCCATACTGGGTCAGATCAATGGTCCATTTAGCCCAGCATCCTGTCTCTGACAGTGGCCAATCACAGTGGCTTGGGAGAAGCACCCAACAGGTCACAATGGGGGATCCATTCCCTGTTGTTTTCCCCCAGCTCCCGTCACGTTCCCTGATCCTGTCTGGCTAATAGCTGCTAATGGACCTATCTTCCAGAAATTTGTCCAAACCTCTTTTAAACTCAGCTATAGTACCGGCCCTTACCACAGCCAGTGGCAGTAGATTCCACAACCCAATTATACGCTGAGTGAAAAAATATTTTCTTTTATTTGTTTTAAACTTGCCACCCATGACTTTCATGGAGTGTCCCCTAGTTCTAGTACTAGCTGAGAGGGTAAATAAATGTTCCTTGTTTATTAGTTCCACACCACTCATGATTTTATAGACCTCTATCATATCTCCTCTCAGTCGTCTCTTCTCCAAACTGAAGAGCCCCAACCTACCAAGCCTCTCCTCATACGGGAGTCCTTGATCATTTTTGTTGCCCTTCTCTGTACCTTTTCTAGTTCAGCCATGTCTTTTTTGAGATGGGGGGGACCAGAACTGCACACAATATTCGAGGTGCGGTTGCACCATTGATTTGTATAGAGGCATGATGACATCTTCAGTTTTATTCTCTATCCCCTTCGGAATAATTCCCAACATTCTATTTGCTTTTTTGACCGCTGCTGTGCACTGCGCTGTGGATTTCATTGTATTGTTCACAACCACCCCCAGATCCTTTTCCTGAGTGGTAACTCCTAGCTTCATACCCAGCATTGTGTACACATAGTTTGAATTATTTTTTCCCTATGTACATCACTTGGCACTTGTCCACATTAAATCTTATTTGCCATTTAGATGCCCAGGCACCCAGTGTCATAAGATCCTGTTGCAGTTCCTCACAGTCTGCTCGTGTTTTAACTACCTTAAATAACTTGGTGTCATCTGAAAATTTGGTCACCTCACTCTTAACACCCTTTTCCAAATCATGAATGAATACATTAAACAGCACCTGTCCCAATACAGATCCCTGGGGCACACCACTTTTTACATCTCTCCACTGTGAAAACTGACCATTTAGTCCTACCTTTTGTTTTCTATCTTTTAACCAGTTTCTGATCCATAGTAAGACACTACCTCCTATCCCATGACTTTTTAATTTTCTCAAGAGTCTCTCATGAGGGATCTTATCAATGCTTTCTGGAAATCCAGAAAGAGCAGAGACCTCTTTCAGGGAAGCCACAAGTCTAATAATCCAAATTCTCCATTAAACTAAGCCCCTTTTAAAATGGGCTACGGGTGTGTGGATGGCAGCATGGGTGGTACGGGGGGCAGTGTACATGGGCGCACATCGATCCCGCCGGATCTCCACTCACAGAGCAATCTCTGGCCTTTGTCACATGGACGCTGGGTGTGCAGGCAGGTATGCGGTGGGGGAGGACGTCCGTGTATATGTCGCGACGGTGGGGTGAGTGTGCGCCCGCAGAAACACCACGGGTGGTGGGTGGGGGGTGCATGCGTGATCCCGGCGCACTCCCACCTCCACCCATCACCCACCCATGGAGCCATCTGACAAAACAGAGGAGGCTCTATGGGTGTAGATGGATGTGAACCCGTAGGAAAGGGAGCACATCCACCACGGGAGCACACCCATCCCCCCCACCCAGCAGCGCCATGTGAAAACGGCCTCTGTTCTGGCCAATTGCTCTGTGAGTGGGTGATGGGTGGAGGTGGGTGGCATGTGTGTTTCACGGGAGTATGCACACCCACCCACCCACCGTAGCAGTCACATGGGCAGCCCCCACTCATGCCTATGCAGTAGACCTGTGTGGGCATGAGTGGGCGTGTCTCATGTAAAAAGGGCCCAAGTTACTCAAGAGAAAAACAACACTATTTACTGTGGATCCAAACAGAGCTTATAGAAACAAATAACTGACCACCCACAGACCTTTCCCATCTGATTCAATGACACCAGTACAGGTGGTTTGCGCTAATGTGTTCATCAAAGCAATTGAATTTTGAGATGCCAAAGTCTTATGTGCCAAAAATCATTTTGAATTAAACTGAAAACTCAGGCCAGTGAGCTTTTCCCCCTCATTACTGAAAGAAAACGGATTCTTTTTTTCAATATTTTTGAGACAAAGTGGCTTGAATGATCTCTTTTATTGAACCAACTGTTGTTGCGCGAGCTTGCCAGTGGGAGAGCCACACTTCCTCCTTTCCCATGAGATGGCAGCTGCGCTAGATTTTAATAGTGCATGCTCCTGTGGCACCAAAGCAGCTCGTTGGAAAGCAGCCTTATTGTTGCATATTATAACAACACTTGGGCCAAAGTTAAATATGGGCTGCAGTGTCAACTTAGTCAGGAGTTTTCAGTTACTAAAGGAGTTTGCCAGGGCTGTATTTTGGCCCCACTCTTATTTAACTTATATATTAATTGTATTATATGTGAAATGGATGGTGAAGATCTACATCCATCACATGTTCTTTCAACAGTTGTTTTCCGGTTTGCATATGCTGCTGCTGATGATCTGATATCTAGATCTTCCGTTGGTCTTCAGAGAGCCCTGAATAAACTTACACACTTATGTGAGGATAGCGAATTGAGTATTAATTACTCTAAAACTAAGATTGTATTGAGGCAGGAGAGCTAGGGGATGTTCATGGTCCCTAGGCCCTAACGCACTTGATACCATTTCTAAATATCGGTATCTGGGGATTATTATAACTACATCTTTTTCATGGGTCGGACACTGTAGCAGCGTTGAATCCAAAAGGCTGGGGCAGTAAAAAAAATTGTTTCCTTTGGTCAGCATTCTGTAGCTTCTGCTATTAAAGTATTTAATATGAAGGTTTGTTCATGCATTCTCTTTGGTGCAGACATCTGGGACTACTCAGTGACTGAAGACATCAATAGATCCTTTAATAAGTTTTTGCAATCTCTACTGGGCCTTCCTCCATCTGTTTCTGTTTCTTTTCTCAGAAAACAGGAATCCATGACTAATGAGTCATGGTCAGGACTTTGCTAATTAATTATTAGTTTAAAATACTAACTTTTTCACCCCTGAGGCTTCTCAAGTTATGTCATTTCGAGGACTTGACTAGAACCCAGTGTTTAAGATCACTTGGGTTCAGTTTGTTGAGCATTCATTGTCTACAATTGACTTGGGCTACTATTTTAATGATCACTTTCTGCTTGTGAAAAATCTCTAGTGGTACAAAGGTTAAGAGATATTTCTCTACAAAAAGGTTATTGCTGAGGTTTAGAGGTATTTCAATTCAAGAGGTTATTGCTGAGGTTTGTCATTCTAGAATGGCTCCTTTATACTCTTTGTGGAAGCTAGATGGAGGTTTGGAATACTATTTAACTATGGATAGAAAACAAACTTAAGATAGCCCTGCGCAGGTTATGTTCTGAATAAATGCCCACTGCTCTTCTTATGGGAAGATGCTCCTGGAGTCAGAGAGATTCTCTCTGCCAGATGGGTGTAACTGAAGACACCTTGCACTATATATTGAGTGTCCTTTTTTCAGCAAAGAAGAGTTCAGCAAAGGATAAATTAGAGTTTTAAAATTGAACAGGTTAGGGCCAGGTTCCCCTTGTTATGTTTGCCTGTTGCTTGGTATTTGTTCTCCTTTGTCTTTTGTACTATTTAATTATTCTGTTATTTTAAAACTGTATAATTGGTATTTATAGAAATTCCTTTATTTTCTATTTTATGCTTTTGAATTTTTTTAAACTTTTGTTTTGCATTTTACCCAACAGTACATGCATTTTTAATAAATTAAAGCCTTGTGTGTCAAAAATCATTTTGATTTCAAAACTAAGAAAATGGGAGCTGCCGGTTGGTGGTTTCAGTCATACCTAGAAGGCCAAGGGGCCTGAATTGCAGCATTCCTCAAGGTTCTGTTCTCTCATCTATGTTGTTCAACATGCAGCCCTTTAGTGATGTCATGATCAAGCACAGGGTTAAGTATCATCTCTGATGATCACAACTGTATATTTCTTGCTCTGTGAGCCCTGCCAACTTGGCCTCTTCCTTGGAGGAATGCATGAATGATATAGCCGCCTGGATGCATTGGAGCTACCTCATGCTCAATCCAGGGAAGACTGAGGATTGAGATGTTGGTGGGAAGGGGCAGCCAATGTGAGGATGACCTTACCTCCCTCGGATCCCTGAATGTGGATGGACCCATGCCCCTTAGTGTGGGGCATGGGTGGAGCTAGTGGGCCAGGTAAAGAACCTGGGAGTCATTTTCGATCACACTCTGTCCATGAAAATCCAGGTGTCAGACGAGGTTCGGAAATGCTTTTTTCAACTATGCAATTTGCGTAATCATGTCCTTATTTACCACAGTCACCTATTGTCCTGGTGACTACAAGGCTTGGTTTTTGTAATTCCCTCTTCTACGGGCTATCGTCAATGCTTATCTGTCATTTGCAGCTTGTTTAGAACACAGCAGCGTAGCTGCCTACTCGTTTGGGCAGCTATGATCGTATTACGTCTGTCCTGCATTCTCTGCATTGGCTGTCTGTGGAGCGAAGCGATGGTCTGAATTTAAGACTGCACAGCTAGTATTTAGGGCCCTTGACAGTTTAGGCCCTGGCTATATTCAAGAGCTACTTCTGGCCCCGGATCTACTTCTGGCCCCGGACCTCTCCTACTTTTGATGACAATACAAGACCTGGCTGTTCTGCCAGGCGTTGGGTGATGGGTGGGGGAATTGGTTTTGAGGGTTGTTTTTTTTTTTTGACAGCCTCCAGTTGTTTTACGATATATTTATATTTTATCTATTGTTATCCTTATTGTATTTTATGAATTGTTAGCTGCCCCGAGCTGCATCAGCAGGAAGGGTGAGGTATAAATTTATCAAATAAATAAAATAAATAAAAAGCACCCAAAAACATATTTCTTACGTGCTTTTAGGATCCACTGCTGGCTCCCGCAGTTATACTCTTTCCTCCTTTTTTCCTTCTCCTCTTTTAAAGTATTTTGTAGCAAGGAGTAGTTCTGTGCAGCTGCTGCCCCTTTAAGAGGGGGCTGAGCGTGCTAGCCAGTGGGCTTGTGCATGGGTCTGGGGGAAGCTAGCCTATGCCAAGGAGCCAGTCTGTGAGACAAACAGGCTTGGCCGTAAGGTACCAGAGTAGGCAGGACACTGGCCCTTTAAGGCTGAAGAAGAGGAAGCCTGGCCATGCCCACTCTGCTGGATATAAGAGGAGGCACGGCAGAAAGGAAAGCAGTCTCTGCCTGGAAGCCGAAGGAACTACGTCTCCCTGGCAAAACCATCTCATGCTATGATCGCCAAGGTGCTGAAGAAGTAGAACCAGGTACTGGGAGAGGCTGTGCCCAGGAGGGAGCCTTGTACTTGAGGAAAGCTTGGCCAGAGCCTGGGGCTTTGAGGCCTGACTGGATGGACTTTGGGGGTTGATGTTGTGTTGTTCCTGCGTCTGTGAGATACTGACCTGGGCCTGCAGGGTGGAGGCGACTGAGCCAGCAGCCCCAGGGATTGTGTACACTGGATTGTAATAATAAAGAACTGTGGACTTGTTACGCTCTGGACTTTGCCTGGGATGGGTCCTACAGGAGGGTGCCCTCTTCCAGAAAAGGGGATTCAGTCGAGGCTCGGGCTGAATAGGAATGGCAGCGGGGTGAGCTAATTCCAGAGAGACACCCCAGCGCCCGTGTGTGGCCCTGGGAAGACCCCCTGCTACATATTTTATTATTATTCTAAATGGTCTTGAATTGTTTTAAAATTGTTTTATACATTGTGAAGTGCTCAGAGTTCCATGCAAAAAGAGGGGGGGGGGGGTTTGCTACATAAATAAAATTAATTATTATTTTTATTATTCAGCGGGTTCTGATTTAAACTCAGTATGGATTTGGGAGCCAAACTTCTGGATTATTTATTAATTATTATTATTACTACATTGGACTTTTATACCGCCCCTCTCGCTGACGCGTCTTGGGGCGGTTTACAACAAAGCAAAAATACAAAAAATAAACAATATAACATCAATGTTGAAAACATTATCAGTAGTGACCTGAATAAAACAAAATTTCCCACCCCGCAATACCCCCTATCAACACATGATGTAAAAAATGCCACAAAACTAGAACACAATTTCCCACCAACCCCAATACCTCCTCACCATCCATACTCCTCTCACAGAGATATTCCTCCTTGAGTTCTCCCCCCTCCCTCACCAGGGTTGCAACAACTCCACCCTCCCAATTCCTGACCCCCCACGACCTGCTCTCACCAGGGCAGAGACCTACATCTCAAAAACAGAACCCACCCTCACCTTTCAAAACCCAGGCTATTAATCAAACAATCGTTCTACATACTACCCACCTTACCCCCCGCCCCCACACACTTACTGGGTGTTTTCAGACAAGCGCATTACCCACCCAGTATCCACTGGTTATCCATTGGTTACCAGTGGGGTTTTCACACTAGCAAAAGTGGGTACTGGGTGGGGAGGCGCTTGTCTGACAACACCCACTGCTGAGGGGCAGGAGCAGTGTTGTGAGAATAGGGCTTGCTTGTGCCACAGGGAATGTGAAAGGGGATTTTAACTGTTTAAAAAAAACTCCACAAAAACAAAAATATCACCTTTTGGCTGTGAAGAAATATGAAAAAACTATTTACCTAAACTGCTTATCTCAAAACACAAACCTATTCAATAGGGTGCCTCCTCAACCCTGGGTAAACCACTACCTGCTTTATGGTTGTTTAATGTTTATACAACTATAAAATTGAAATTCCCCAAATCTTTCATGCAATTTTATAAGCTAACATCCCAAGAGGTAACAGAGTGGATTTGGAAGGACAAGTAGTGATATTAAATTCACACATTCAGTAGGAAACTTTTAATTCTCCCTACTTTAAGCTTTTGTCCTAAACAGTTGTAAATGGGCAATTTTTGGGCAACTGGACCAGTTAACGCTTTTACTTTTATTGCCCAAAATTGTAGAACATAAATTTTGACCTATTTTCTACAGCTATTGCAACCCACCCTGATTCTGCTATTTTTGGGATTGATGGGATAGAAATATAATAAATAAATGTGTACACCACATTTTGCTATGATAAGCTCCTTAAAAGTACTCGAGTTTTTTTAAAACAAACTTTTAGTCATGAATATTTGATACAAGTTAACTGCTCTGAGAGCTACTGCGGTTATTTTCAGCTGTAGTTTTGTGGTAGTCATTCAGCAAGGTTTTTATTTACACTATGAAGTGGAGTGAATCAGCTGTCTGAGATTTTCTGAGCTAAGTGCCAACAGGTTGTTGTAGTGGGTTCAGAAATTGCCCAGGCAACAAAAATTCACAGGCTATTCTAGTGGCGTCTCATACAAGCCAGCTGGTTTTGCAGCCATACATAATTAGCTAGCCCCAAAGAGATAAATATGTTCTGAAGGGAGGGCATGGAGAGTCCAGTATTTTTTGTCCCTTTCATTGTATTGGTATCATTGATGGTATCTCTTCTTTATTCTTCATTTACAGTTGCTGCATTAGTCACCCAATTGTGGAGAAATGCAGGGATAAAAAAAGAATAGCACTGGGCAACAAAATATAATTCTTATTAGTATGCTAATTATATCTATAAAAACAAACTTCAGAGATTATATGTCAGCTCCCACACAGAACTGGGATACTAGTTGATGAGCTATCAGAGGCCGTTTTAACACAGCGCTGCTGGGGGGTGGGGAATGGGCGTGTGCGCTGGAGGTGGGTGTGCTCTCTTTCCCATGAGCGGACACACCCCCACCCACTGCCCATGGTGTTTCCACAGGCGCACACCCATCTTGTCTACTGCCGCAGCGTGTGCGTGGACGCCACCCCCCCCCGCCACCTGCTCGCAGTGGGGCGAGGGGGACATCCATGCAAAAACAGCCAGAGATTCCACCCTATAAATGCCCTGATGGTGGGAAAACCTTCCTTTAAAAAAACAACCCTAACTGCACACCACAGAATCCCTATACATACCAAGAATGTGAGGCAAGCTTCCGTATAAGCTGTGTGGATTCTCTGATGTATATTGTGTGTCAATCATCTGATTACACATCAGAGAATCCACACAGGAGAGAAGCCTTACAAGTGCCATAATGGTGGGAAATGGTATAAAGTGAGCTCAGCCCTTATTACACATCAGAGAATCCACCACACAGGAAAGAAGTCCTGTAAATGCTTGACTGTGAGAAAAGCTTCAGTGTGCACCTCAGTCTTGTCACAGAACTCAAAACACCCTACCAAGATCTCATCTACAATTGGGAGAGAGAGGAACATAAAATGGTGGAGTTCAGGAGAAGGCATGGAGCAAACTAGTTTAGCAAACACTAGTTTTCTAGTGTAGAAAACACTCTGGAATTACACTATAGTAGTCTCAGAGCTTAACTAACAAGTCACATTGTTAGTGCTGCCACACCTAAACAAACAGCTGTTTAGCTAGTGGACTGTGTAAAAAGCACCTCTCTAGTGGCTGAATTAAAAACAGCAAACTACAGTTGCTTCTGTAGCAAAAGTGGAAGCTCTTTGAAAAGGAAATCTGAAAGTTAGGAATTCAAGTCTGACTTACGTGAAGGGATGTTTTATGGCTGTGACCACTTTTTTTTTATTTATTTTTTTAAAAGACTGTTTTTTCACTAAACTTTATTATTTCCATTTTAGCCCAGACTCAAATTCGGGGAACAAACTGTTTTGAGTTTACATAAATTTACATAAACCAGTTCAAACAAATGTATGCAAATAGGGAGGGGCATTTTCTCTCCCATTATTGTGGAGAGCAATTTTGTAATAACTTAACTGTGAGGGGCATACGGAGCCTGATGGACTTTTGCTTTGGAGTAGGGTGGAACTAGAGAGCATAGATTCCATATCTCTTTAGGTCAGGGGTGGGGAACTTCAGACTCGGGGGCCAAATGTGGCCCGTGGCAAGTTTTTATGTGGCCTCTTTCCGGTTCCTGGATCTGACCCTTGGATCCAGTTCTTACCTCCAATCACTGAAAAACTGAGCTCAAGGGAAGGGAGAAGATATGAGGTCATGCAAACAAGGATAGGGGACAGTTCCATGGCACAGATCTAGGATTTGGGCCCTCCTTTCCTTGAGTGCATCCCTTAAGCACCCCCACCCCAACTTCTGTGCAGCCCTCGGAGCTTGTGCAAGTTCGCAAAGTGGCCCCCAGGAGGGAAAAGGTTCCCCAGTCCTGCTTTAGGTAGGTACTTAGAATGATGGGAGGTACGCATAAAGGAATTACAAAATGGCTTTTCATTTAATTCTTTTCCTTTGTTGAGAAGCTGAAGCCCATTTTAGAAATAAACAAGTTAGTCTCACAAAAATAATAAATCACCCATTCTTTACATGAATCTGAATTGTCATTATTTATGGTAATACAGTGTATCTGGATTTTCAGAAAGCCTTTGATAAGGTACTTCACAAGAGATTCTTGAAGAAGCTAAGTAGACATGGATAGGAGGCAGAGTCCTGTTGTGGATCAGTAACTGGTTAAAGGAGAGAAAACAAAGGGTAGGACTAAATGGTCAGTTTTTACAATGGAGGGAAGTAAATAGTGAAGTGCCCTAGGAGTCTGCACTGGGACTGGTGTTGTTTATATATTCATTAATGATCTAGAAAAGAGAGTAAACAGATGGACCACAGCCCCAGTTCTGCTCTGTCTGACCCCAGGTGACCTGCGCATCTAAAGGAGGGCTGCCAGATGGTGAGGTGGAACAGAAGTGGAGCAGGTGCCTTCTGCTCCAGACCAGTCCCGTTTGCAGTGCTCTGGAACATCCAGGAGCACCGCCAGTGGAGTAGGCTGACCAAACCTGGGGCACCAGTTGGAGGCGGAGCTGCGGTCTGTCTGCTCAGCGGACAGCCACTGCAGCTCCGCTCTCAGCTGGGGGTTGTCCCAGGCAACACAAGCTGCTCTGTGAGCAGGAGGGGGTGGGATAGAAGAATATTGAATAAATAAATAATAAATAAATTACAGGTGGCAGCCTAGAGCGTCTGGAGATCTGCTCGGAACTGTATGGCGTGGGGGAGGGGGCTCTGTGCGAGCAGACTGTGGGCTGCGGCAACCACTGGATCTGTTTAAAATGGACTTTGGTGAGGCTGGATGCAGGTGGACTTGGGTGTGCACCTCCAGAGCAGCTCTGGGGGTGCCCAGTCCCATGTCCATCAGAAGACACCCAATGTTGTTCAAGGTAGTTAGGACTGGGGCAGGCTGTGAGGAATTCCAGGTAGATCCAAATGGCAGATGAAATTCAGTGCTGACAATTGCAAAGTGATAGATGCAAGGAAAAATAATCCAAAGTATACCTACACAATGCTGTGTTCTAAATTGGGGGTTACCACTCAGAAAAAGGATCCTGAAGTCATTATGGACAATTCATTGAAATCCTCAGCTCAGGGAGGTCAAAAAAGCAAACAGACTGTTAGAAATTATTTGGAAAAGGATAGAGAATAAAACTGAAAATATCATAATGCTGCGATATAAACCTATGGTGTGACTGCACTTTGAAAACTGTATGCAGTTCTCATCGCCTCATCTCAAAGAAGATATAGTAGAACTGAAAAAGGTACAGTGAAGGGTGACAGAAATGATCAAGGCCATGGCTTTTGTACGGTATGAAGAAAGGATTGAAAGTTCAGGGCTCTTCAGCTTAGAGAAGAAAGAGTTTTTTGTTTTTTCTTTCATGCAATGTCCAATTAACTTGTGGCATTTGTTGTGAAAGGACGTAGTCAAGGCCAGTAACATAGATTTTTTCTTTAAAGGATAAATATTTGGAGGATAGGCTGTTAGCCAAGTAGGTCAAGGATATAACCTCTGACTGTCATTGGGAGTGAACAGCAGCAAATGGATGACTCCATTTTCACCTGTTGGGTACTTCTCTGAAGTGACCAGGAACGGCCACTGTCAGAGACAGAAAGCTGGGCTTGATGGACCATTGGACCCAGTATGGCACTTCTTATGGTCATTCAAAAGCGACCAGATGGCAGAAACTTTGGTCACTATCTTTAGATTCTAACTGGCAACCTTGAGGTGAAGTACTTTGTACCTCAGGATGAATCTTACATCTAATACTGTGAGGGGCTAGGACTTCCCGCTACCACTAGCCGCTGAAGATATTCAGCATCTTAAGCATGCAAGGGTATTTTGAGACATCTAGTTCACTTGTTTTCAGTATTTTTAAAACCAAAATTATCCCACCCCCAATAAATTCCACATTGACAGCGTTACTCTCAAGCAGTTAGCTTAGAACTAGCCTATTGGTGTTAAGGTCTAGTACTGATGTTAACAGCTTGATGACGACATTGGTAGTATCTGCAATGGATTCTTCAAGCATTTTGCGGAAAAATTTAAACACCTATTACAAACATAAATTTTATTTTCTACCTATTTACTTTTATTTTGGAAAAAAAACTAAAAAGTAGTTAATGAGAAAAATAATGGTTGGGAGGAAATGAAAGTTGTGCTGTAAAGCAAAACACAAAGCTTTTGCTTGTGGATAGTATTTATAGTATTAGCTATAAGTAGGGTGGCCATACCTCTCCTTTAAAAAAGAGGATACTCATGAAAAATACATGTTGCAGGGCTGCATTGGTTCCAGTGCAGGCCTGCACCATGTATTTTTCATAAGCGTCCTCTTTTAAAGGGGAGGTATGGCAATCCTAGCTATAAGACGCTTCTTTTCCATGATGCTACTAAGCACTGTTGCTATGTTTGCGCTAGATAGTTTTCCTTACAAGACTACTGCATAAACTCTAGTAATAAAAATGTGACAATCATTTCAATAAAGGCAAAAACATTCTTCTTTTGAATTATCTGTATTTGCTGCATGCAAGAAACTCCCACAAGCCTCCTTTATTCTTTCTTGCAGTCCTATTTTCATCCTTTTCATAATGCTAAAATGGCATTCAGCCACATGATGTCAATCTACTGTGCCTTGACTTCATTTTGACTCCTCAGTATTTCTTTCCTTTGTAGCTTTTTTAATCCTAGTGACATCATACTTGATTACCTGGCAAGGTGAACTGCCTTGGTCCAAAGCAAATTTGTAGGTTTTGCTTCCACCTACCTTGGTGCTCTTTCTTTTGTGAAATTCCAATAGAGGTGACATACTGTGGCCCAGTGCTCAGCCCCTTCTTCTTTACTAATATATCCCACATCCCCAACTACTCTCTATCTTATTTCTTTTCTGTCAGCATCTATATGACCCATCGCTGTTTTGCCCCTTCCTTGAAGCACATTGCATCACCTGAAAAGAATGCCCTCATTCAAATCTCCCCCTGTCCTCTCCATTTCAAAGCTCCAGAATTCAGTTATTCAACTTGACCATGCTCCTCACGTGCTAAACTTTGTTTTCCTTTCTGTTATCCACATCAGAGGAATACAGAAAACAGTTTCTCATGGTGACACCTTTATAGTTTTTCTGCTCCTGCGTGTATAATAAACATTTTATTTTTCTTGGTTAACTCCTTTCCTTCCCTATAAAAACACTTCCACACCCTAAGTCTTCTCTGACTTCCTGAATACTGGCCACTGCACCACTATCTGCAACCTAAGCATTATTTTACTAATTGTATGAAATATCTAGTGTTGTTCAAACAATTCTGATCTAGTTAATCTCTGTGGCTCTATTCACCTTACAAAATGGATGAACCTCATTCATTTAAATGGGACTTGCTTTGATGATTTGCCTGTATAAATTCTCTCATTTCAGAAGATATTTTTACTATTTTCTCATATTACATAATTACTCACTTCCAAACAATGGCATTTCCCTGGTATCATGAGGCAAACAAAGGGTTGAAAGCAAACGAGACAGCAGTGAGCCAGATCCCTAGCCTGCCCTGGGGAAGGCCACTGCAGCCACTTCACTTTGGGCCGGTGGGGAGGGCAGTTCAAACAAGCAGCACTCCCGTGGAATCCAGGTGTGGGGGGGGCTTCTGACACAACTTCCTCCACGCTATGGGTCAGCTGAGGAGTCGTTCACATGGGACAGAACTCTGGGACCTCTGCTGCCCAGCAGGATTGGTTCCCCAGAAGGAGTTGCCACCAACCAGCTGATTGGGGGTGGTGGGGGCTGGAGAAGTGGGCTCATCCAGCCCGGGTGTGCATACCAAACAGCTGATTGGGTGGCCCAGGGAAGTGCACTCACCCAGCCTGTATGTGCGTGTCGAACATCAGAGGAGCATGCTCACCCACCGCAGGTGAGCACGCTCCTCCAGCCCCCCTGATCAGTTGCTTGGTGGCCAGGGAGAGCACGCTCCTCTGATGCTCCCCAATCAGTTGTTTGGAGGGCTGAGGTGAGCAAGCTTCTCCAGGTCCAATTCTCAGACCTTTTCTTGCAGTTGGGTTGGGTGGAGTCTAACAGACAGGAGGGTGCATGTAAGCCCAGATTAACCTGGCTGGGCGAGCCTTAGCCCACGCCGTGTCACTGACCTTGTCTGGATGATGCATCTGGTATCAGTCAGTCACCTCCCCTGAGGTGGACGTGGGCAAACATCTGGCAGCCACTAAACTGATGGGCAGGTGACTTGTAGGCTACTGTCAGATTTGTTTCACCCCAACTTACAGCTTGTTCATATATTTTCATAAAGCTTCACTGCAGGCAGCTGGGCTTTAATTGAGAGAGACTGTTTTACAAAATATTCTATATCTTCTAAATTTGGAAATTTAGAATTCTAAATATGATCAGTTAGTGTACCAATGGCGCTGTATTGCTGAGAAAACAGCTGGAAAAACAAAGTTTTAGCTATTTTATATTAAGCTAATATTGGACTCGATCATGACACCTTTCAAACACTATTTGCACTTACCCATAACATATACTTTTTTCCTTCCATGGGCTACTTTGAGAAGTAGTACAAACCCCACAGATCACGCAGAAGATGAAGATAGGGATGTCTAAGGGACATGCTCAGCACTGGGGAAGGAAAGGGAGGGTTCAGACCATGGATCTATGCAATGGCGCATGCATTGTCCTTGAGTGCATGCTCTCATCTCCTCTCCTTCCCCATAGCTCACTTTTTCGGTAAGTGACAATAAGAACTGGATCAATGGGACAGCTGCAAGAACTGGAAAATGCCAAATTAAAAAAAAGAAAAGAAAATCCCAGGCAAGATGGAGGTGCCTGCCATACACTGAAGAGGTATGGCAATACTAAAGTTAAATGTGAATTATTAATTAATTAATTAATTAATTAATTAATTATTTCTTCACATTTTTAGGCTGCCCCCACCTGCTTACGCATCTCGGGGTGGTTAACATCATAAAGCACATAAATCCCCAAATATAAAACATTAAAATAACCCAGGCAGAAAAAAACCAACCCTAACCCAACCCCCCCCCCCCCC
>QEPC01012801.1:4126203-4167257 GCA_003113815.1 Sphenodon punctatus
CCCCCCCCCCCCCCACCACATCACTCGTCTCCCTCATCAAAGGCCCAGAGGAACAGCCACGTCTGACACGGTCTATGGAAAATGAGGCCTAAGGCCAGGCGGACCTCCAATGGGAGAATGCCCTCCTCATAGTCAACACCCGGGATACGCGGGGGATCCCAAGGAGGTCACCCCCGGCTGACCGCATAAGCCGATTAGCAAAATAAAAAAGGAATGGATGCAGTGCATTTTAAATGGCCTCTGATTTTACATACAAAACTACCATAATAGCACAGGGAATCAGCTAAAAATCAGGGAATGCAGCTAGTCAAATTTGCAGGCAATAATGTCCATATGTGCAGACAAATGTGAAACCTGCACATCATGAGCACTTGTGGCAAACACTGCTCAGGGTTGTGTTTGTGTAGGAGTAGTCCCACAGAAGACAATGGAACTATTTACGGTAGTAAACACTGGGTGGCTCTACACGTTACAGTTAACCATACGGGAAATCAACCCCCTACCCCATGGTAACACTTGAAGGTCATTCTAAAATGGAGCAGCATGAACACAAATGCATGCTGTTCTACATTTATGCTACCACACTATACACTGCCCAAGTGGGAGGTGTGTTGATGAAGCCCAGATCTGCCTGCCTGCAAGGCAAAATTATGTGCTGGTGAAACTGATCAAAACTTCCCCTAGAAGACAATACTCCCATTGATAAATGCGAAGTCCCTGTGATTAGCCAGCTCCAGTGCTGAACTGACAAGCCCAGTGAACAGATGTTCATGCCATGCTTTCCGCTGCCCCATGGGCCTACTGTGAAACTCTCCAGTTCTGTTCCAGGGAACAAATCTCTGTGGCTAGCTCCTGGGTTTGTATGGCCAAATGTAATAGTTGCTCCCGTTCTAGGCAGCTGCAATGGTGTCAAGGGTTTCATGTAGAGACACCCACTGGCTGCAATTCTGAATCCACTGATGCCAATGACAATACTGCACTCACTATGTTTGAAAATAACTGTCTGAAGGAGTAGGCCCTGAAACAAAAGGGCAGGCATACTTAGCATCTGGTTCAGAAAAGCATTGAGCCACGTATTTTACATAGAATGTTCTTAAGTGCTATTTAAGTCAATGGGACTTAAAGATATTGCTAAAGCAATTCTCTGAATAAGGACAAACCTAAGCATGTACTTAAATGCTTTGCTTAGAGGTCAGAGACTAATCTGGTTTAAAATAGTATTTTCTCCCCATTTTGAGAGGGGAAAATGGTAAATTCTCCAGTTAACATGTTGAGACATTAGTCAGTTACTAACAGTTTAAGCAAGGGATTGTTAGCAAATTTCTTATTTGCTTTGAGAAATTTACTACTTGAATCTGCTCAAAGGCCCAGTAATGAATCAAGCCCCTCTCCCCCCCCCCCCCCAGCATTGATCGCTGCTGCCTGCCCCTGCGGGCGGCAGCCCTCAGGCAGCGACAAAAGGGCGCGGGCCGTTTTGTGGCCATTGTGAGGCCGGAGCAAGACCTGCGAGGACCCTGCTCCAGGGACGACAACCATGCTGCACAGCTTCTCCCAGCCGTCGCTTGGACCCTCCCTCACTTCCCGCAGGCCTGTGTATCCCCTCTGCTCCCGTGAATACCACCACTGGAATGTCTTCCCATATTCCCCTCACTCTCTCACCCTCCATCTCTCCTCGCTGTCTCCCCTGCTTCTCCCTCCAACACTTTCTCCAACCTCCCCGACCCTTATTTTCCCCCGTGCCTATTCCCCCTCCTTCCCCTCACCCCCTAATCATTCCCTGCAAGCCCCCACCTCCCCTCCACCCATTCTCTCACCGTCCCTGCAAGTCCCGTCGCTCCACATCCCCCAACTTCATCCGCATTCCCTGGCTCCCCCCTGATCGACTCCCCTTCTCCTGCTCCCTCTGGAACTGCCGCTCTTCCATTGGCAAAGCCCCCTTCATTCACGACCTCTTCCTTTCTCGCCGCTTTCAACTCCTTGCACTTACTGAAACCTGGATCTCTCCCTCTGATACCGTCACCCCTGCCACCCTCTCCTCTGGAGGCCTTTCCTTCTATCACCGCCCCCGCCCCGAAGGCCGGGTTGGTGGCGTGGGCCTCCTCTTTGCCAACCCCTGCCAATTCCAGCCCCTCTCCTCTCCCTCTCTTCCTTCGAGGCTCACTCGGTGCACCTCTATGCCCCCCCTTCACCTTCGTGTCACTGTCATCTACCTCCCCCCTGGCCCCCTTTCCTCTTTTCTCCAAGACTTTGAATCCTGGCTCACCTTCTTCCTCTCTGAGGATACCCCCGCTCTCATTCTCGGTGACTTCAACATCCATGTTGATGCGCCTTCCCAGCCCTCTATCTCACACTTTCTCTTCCTAACCTCCTGCTTTGATCTCCGCCTCTGAACTGATTCCCCCATCTGCACTGATGGCCACTCTCTCGACCTCATCTTCTCCAGGAACTGTCCTGTTGCTGACCTCTCCTTTGACCTCTGCCCCATGTCCGACCATCACCTCGCTTCCTTCAACCTCTCCCACCACACCCCTTCCGTGATCTGCAGGCTGTCAACCCTTTAGATTTCATCTCCTCCCCCTCCCCCCCCCCTCCTCCTTTTCCTCTGACAGTGCCATCTCTTCTCTCAACACCTCTCTTGCTACAACCCTTGACTCTCTTGCCCCCCTCTCCTCCCACCCTGTTCGACACCGTCCTTGGCTCACCCTTACTATCCACTACCTCCGCTCTTGCACCCGGGCTGCTGAACACCTTTTGTGCAAATCCTACTCGCACCTTGACTTCCTCCACTATAAATTCTCCCTCTGCTCCCTCTCTTCTGCTATCTCCCTGGTGAGGCAACACTATTATTAATTATTATTATTATAAACATTTATATAGTGCCAGCCATGTGCCTGATGCTGTACAGAACATAGAAATAGATGCAGTCCCTGCCTGTGGCTTACACTCTAAAAGACAAGGAGGGGGAGACAGGGAGGGGGGACAGTGGGAGAGACAGGGGAGAAGACAAACAAACATTCAGGCGGATGCGAAGTCTCAGGTGCGTGTACTTGGCTTGGTTACAAGGTGGTCGGTAGCAGCAGTCAGCAGAGGAGGGCTGACAGTAAGAGCAAGGGGAAAGACTAGAGGGCATTGGGAAAGGCAGCATGGAAAAGGTGGGTCTTGAGGAGGGATTTGAAGGAGCGGAGGGAGGAGGCGAGGCGGACGTCGGCAGGGAGGGAGTTCCAGGCATGCGGGGCAGCGAGGGAGAAGGGACGAAGGCGGTTGGGCGAGCAGGAGAAGCGAGGGAGAGTGAGGGAGGGGACAGCGGAAGAGCGGAGAGCGCGTGCAGGAGCGCGTAGGGAGATTAGGTCCGAGAGGTAAGGGGGAGCTTGGTTGTGGAGTGTTTTGAACGTGAATACCAGGAGTTTAAACAGGATACGTTCAGGAAGGGGGAGCCAGTGAAGAGAGAAGAGGAGAGGCTGCACATGGTCGAAGCGACGGGCAGAGTGAATGACCTTGGCAGCAGAGTTTTGGATTGCAATAAGGGGGGACAGGTGAGAGTGACGGAGGCCAGCAAGGAGGAGGTTGCAGTAATCGAGGCGAGAGATAACCATGGCATGAACAAGGGTTTTGGCCGAGGAGGTAGAGAGAAAGGGGCGGCTCCGAGCAATGTTATGGAGGGCGAATCGGCAGGATTTGGCAACAGAGTCAATGTAAGGTTTAAAAGAGAGGTGCGCGTCAAAGATGAAGCCCAAGCTACGGGCTTGGAGAACAGGATGGATGGATGCAGATGGGCAGGTTAGAGGGAGAGGAAGAGGAGGGAGGAAAAATGAGGAGTTTGGTCTTGGCCATGTTGAGCTTGAGTTGACATCGGGACATCCAGGCGGAGATATCAGAGAGGTTTTTGACAAGGCGTGAGTGGACAGAAGAGGAGAGAGAGGGGGGGTAGAAAGATAGAGTTCGGTGTCATCAGCGTAGAGATGATATTGGAATCCGTGGGAGGCAATAAGTTTGCCAAGGGACACTACTATGCCTCCCGGATTGAATCCTACTCTCATGACCCTCGCCGCCTCTTCTCCACCTTTGACTCCCTTCTCAAGCCCCCCTACCCCGTCTTCCCTTTCTGCTCAGGATCTCGCGTCATTCTTCACCTCAAAGATTGACAAGATCCGCCAGGACATTGCTTCCCACCCGTCTCCTCCTCCCGCTCCCTCACCACCCCCTCACCCTCCCCCCTCTCCTCCTTCCCTCCTGGCTCCCTTGAGGAAATCTCCTCTCTGCTCCTTACCCTTCCTCTTCCCTGTCCATTCTTATTGATGGGGTCATCATCTTCCCCAAGTCCGTAGCTTGGGCTTCATCTTCGATACTCACCTTTCCTTTAAACTTTACATCGACTCTGTTCCCAAGTCCTGTCGCTTTGCTCTCCACAACATTGCTCAGATTCACCCCTTTCTCTCTCTCCTCAGTCAAAACCCTTGTTCACGCCATGGTCATCTTTCGCCTTGACTACTGCAACCTCCTCCTCAATGGCCTCCCTCGCTCTCACCTGTTCCCCCTTATCTCCATCCAAAACTCCGCTGCTAGGGTCATCCACTCGGCCTGTCGCTTCGACCACATGCAGCCTCTCCTGTCCTCTCTTCGCTGGCTCCCCCTTCCCGAATGCATCCTTCATAAACTCCTGGTATTCACTTATAAATCCCTTCCCAACCTGGCTCCCCATTACCTCTCAGCCCTAATCCCTGTACACATTCCTGCATGCCCTCTCCGCTCCTCCTCTGTCCCCTCCCTCACTCTCCCTCATCTCCCCTGCCCCTCTAACCACCTCCGCCCCTTCTCCTTCGCTGCCCCCCAGGCCTGGAGCTCCCTCCCCGCCCACATCTGCCTTGCCCCCTCCCTCCGCACCTTCACATCCCTCCTTAAAACCCACCTCTTCCTCATCGCCTTTCCTGATGCCTGTTAGAACTCTCATCCCAATTTTTACTGTCTGCCCTCCTCGCAGACTCCTGCCTAACCGCAACCAAGTCAAGCACGTGCACCTGAGACTTCACATTCACTTGATTGTTATTTATCCCTTGTCTCTCCCTATGTCCCCTCTCCTTGTCTCCCCCCTCTGAGTCTTAGATTGTAAGCCGTAGGCTGGGACTGTGTCATTCTTATTGTTCTGTAAAGCGCCAGGTACACAGCTGGCGCTATACAAATGCTTAATAATAATAACAACAACAACAACAGTCTCCCAACTGCATAAAGCAACTTATTGTTTTTGGTTGAAACAGAGAACTTGGGTCCAATTCTGATTGCACTTATATCAGTTTCATACTAAGGTAACTTACACTGGGTTCAAAGAAACTACTCTTGTTTCCCAACAGTGCAACTGAGAGGAAAATCAGGCCTTTGAAAATCTAACATCCTAAGTTCCTATGCATGTTTACACACTGACACATTCAGACTCAAAGACTTTGTAGGGACTAAAATATAATCCACAATTATTTCAATATATATTTCTGTTAGTCTTGTGGGTAAAACAGGTGCATTTCTATACAGTACATTCCACCTTCTAAAACGAATACATAAAACTGAATTTTATTCATAGTTCTCAGGTAGGCTTTAGAGGCCATGCCTCCAAGACATAGGCTTGCCAAAAGTTATTTCAAGAAATGTGTTAAGCTAACCTTTGGGCAGGCACCTTATGCTGGCTATTTTCTGCCTTAAGACGTAGAAAGCTGCAAAACAAATGTCCAAAAAAGAAATTACAGCTTTTTTTCCTGTAAGGAGGATGGACTTGGCTTGAGTTTTATCAACTTGCTACATTCCTGGAGACTTACACACATTCAACATTCAAAGCTTTTCTGAAATAAAAAAAATATTCTGGGACATATTTAAAAATAGAAATACCATACGTCACTATTTTGTTATGAGATTTGAGATTTAACACATACATTCTGTGATAAATAAAAGTGGTTAAAAATAACAATGTTATGCTATTCTTATTCAATCAGCCAATGAGCTACATCTAAACAGTATAAGGTTGCCCCTTCACCCAGCTGTAAAACTTGTCCCATTCCTTTTTTTATTCACACACCATAAACACAGTTTTCTTAAAGAGACAGTATCCTTTTATATCAACATACAAGCTGATACGTTGGTGAAAACAAACAAGACAGGGGCGAGCTGGATCTCCTGCCTGCCCCGGGAAGGGCCACCGGAGTCCTTGTCACACTTTGGGCCAACCGAGAGGGCAGTCCAAAAGAGCAGCCTCTACTAGGGAATCCAGGTGGGATGCTTTCGTCACAAGTCCCTCCAAGTCATGGGTTTGCCGACGAGGCGTCCGCATGAGACAGGACTCCTGAACTCTTGCTGCACATTGGGATCAGGCCGATGTGGCTCCAAGAGGAGCTTCTACGAAACAGCTGATTGGGAAGGGGGCTGAGAAGAGCACATTCACCCTGGCCACCAAACAGCTTATCAGTGGCCCAGAGGATTTCCCCCCAAAATCAGTTGTTTGGCGGCTGGGGTTAGTGCACACCTCTGGTCCCGATCCTCAGATCTCATGGCAGGGATGCACAAGCTGATCAGACAGGAGGCAGCCTCATGGCCTCACATTTGCCTGGGTGGAACAACAGTAGCCTGTGCTACATCACCAGCCTTCTCCGGCCAATGAATTGTGTAGCAGCCAAGAACATGCCCTCAGGTAGAAGTGGGCAAACATCTGGCAGCCACCAAAGTGATGAGCAGATGAGTCGCTGGCTACTGAGGGCAACTGTCTTGTTTTCACCCGTTGTTTAAGCTTTTTATTTTCCTTGTGAGTAAACAAAGAGTTGGCTGGATATTAATTTTTGTGTAATTAAAATTCATTTTTAACATCTGAACAGCTGTGGCCAAGAAAGAAGTTGATGTATAATTCATTGGTTTTACAGTGTTTAAATTGCCATCAAACATAAAACTAATGCTTATCAACCCCCACTACTATTAATAACCTTTGAAACGAAACCAGATAACAGTAATATAAAGTAAAAAGTACAGCTGGGTTTCTCAGCTCAATTAGATATAAAATGAAACATAAAATGAAGTAACATTGATGGCTAATAGTATATGACGTTGCTGTAAAGAAGCCACTGACTTACACAACTACAGTTCTTAGTTTTCTAGGTTACTCAAGTTTAAATAAGCATGTAAGGGACTGCTCCAAAGCCAAGTGAACTTGAGATAAGAACTCCACTTGTTTCGGTAGGGTTTACATCAGTCTCCAGGGCTTTGTCTAGACTAGGATTAAATCAGTTTTACTAACATATAAGCTAACACCTGGTAGTCGAAGTTAGCATAGAGAAGGTATTGCACCTTTAACATGTGTTAAACTGGTGGCAACTTGTATTGAAGTCACACTGCCTTAACTACACTAGATGTTTATTCTGGGTGAAAACAGACATGCACCTTAACACCACTTTAACATTTCTTATGCATGCTTTAGGGCTTCATAGGGCACCAATACAGCCCTGCATTCCTGAAACACACACAAGAAATGTTAAAGCGGAGTTATGTGCATGTCCTCAACCTTCGTCACTTAACAAATGCTAAGCAACAACCTTCTAAGACTTAGCCTACACAAGGTTGTAAGTATGTATATTAAATGCACACACACTCACCTATGTAACTTCTAGGGAAAATTTAGGTTACTAAATTCTTGGGCTTGGGGGAAGAGGATGTCATGTGAAAGCGGAGAAGGATACTGTCTCTTTAAAAGACGTGGAAAATATTTTTTTTGGTTTTCTCTAAAAATCATGTTGCTTTAAAACAATATGCTTATGAATGGTAATAACTGTAATTTAATAAAAATAGCAGAACCTTATTTTTTTTTGCATCACAACATTAAGGTGGTAGTGCAATTCTGTATATAGACAGTCTATAAAGGAGCAGCGTTTTAAAATGCACAAATGCTTAACAAAAGCATATATGATATATATTAAATCTAGAAAAGTATGTGGCAATGAAATAGCCCCCAATTGTACAGTTTCAAAACCAATTGCAAACTCCCACTAACTTTGATGGACACCCTATTGATATAAATCAGTTTCCTCCAAGCCAATCTTCCCAAGGTCTGTGAGTACAGTATTACTTTTAGTTGAGATTAGTGCATCTTTAATTATACAGAATTGCATTTCTATTTAAAGCATTGTAAGGCCCAAGAAGCAGGAATCCTAGAGAACTTCGGATTTATTCTTCCATGAGAGGATTTCAATGAGGAACTCCTATAAATGTCAGTGAGAGTTACCATAAACCTCTCTTCAGACATCAACTAGAGCATAAACCCCCTGGGTTTGCTGTGAAAAATATGTATTTTATCTTACAAAGCAGCTTTTACTGAACAGTTTATTTGCAGCAGTTGTTAGAATGCACCAACATGCAAGATTTCCAGCAAAGCTCGTGGTTACATCTGCATCTCCAGCACCCTCCAAATTATGCTTGTGCAAGCCCCACTCTGTTATAGATCAGTTAGCATTTTGTGAAAGAGTGCATATTGCGGGCTTGAGTAGAACTAACAAAACAGGTATTAGTTTATGAGATATGATACTGAGAAGAGTTTACATGGTGGTTATTTTGTACTTTTACCATTTGGGTGTTGGTTGCGCTCTCACCATTGCAGAATGATAAGTATTGAATAGTTTATCTCCTTTGACTGATCTGTTCCTATAACAGGGGATGATGGGAACTTTTTTTATTATTAGCCTATTTTGTTTCTGATTCCTTTTGTAAGGTGATAAAAGTGACTGTGTGAGGAAAAGAGAGAACAAGAGGGAAAGATTTTAAAATAGGAGGGTTTTTTTTTACAAATTTTAGTGTATTGTTACTGTTTTATGGGAATTTCCACTCTGGGATGGCTGAGGGTAATAAATTATACTCCTATTTTTAAACACAAGACTTGCAAAAGGGATTAAATTATAGCTAAACACTTCTTACTGGTATGCCAAATCTACCTTTCCATAATGTATCTGAGCACAATGCAAAGCTGGCATAAACTGGAGTCATTTCATTAACTTCAATGAAACTATGCCAGTTTAATGTTGTCTGAGGAGCTGATAATAGAATGATGCCAACATACACCAACTGAGGTTTTAGATCTGCATGTGTCCACATATTATTTGAAGGGAGGGAAAAAAGAAAAGTAGTATCCTTACAGCTGTGCTTAACAAATGAGTTGTCCAAACTGTATTCAACATTAAATTAATGTTGCTTTTAATGTTGCTTTTAATGCGTAAAATTGTTTTTATTGAACAAGTTTTTATTTTTATTAACATTTGAAAATAGTTAGTCTATCTTAATGAAGCTTCTCAGTCTCAAAAGGAAATATATAACTTAGCTGCTGTAGATACAGTTTTAAAGCAATTTACAAATGTTCTCTGGGCAACAGACAGCCTACATGTTTAGCGTAGCTTAGCCGTGTAAAATGAACATACAAATGAGCTGCAAACAGGCATGCAGACAAGTCCAAAGCAGGTGCATCTTGCATAAGAAGAGCTACGTGAGAATGTGAAAACCACTGAAAGAACCCAAACGTTTTTGTACCCCAGTAAATGAAATGAATTTGTAAACAAATTAGATGTTGCCCCACTTTCATCCATGCTAACCCCAGATTAACCTGTTCAGCGGGGGCCACTACTGGCAGCAGCATCCCAAAGAAGGCTGATGACATCTTGAGGATGAATATGGGGGAAGGTGGAGCAATGTGCTGCCTCGTAGCCACCTCGCATGTGTTGGGGGGTGGAGTTCAGGTCATGGGGTGCCCCCTGTGGCCACCCCCGTCTTTCGGATGCGCAGCTGTCTTTGCCCACATTCAGCACCACAGAGTCATGGCAAACAGCCTAGGGCGTCCAAGGAGTGACTGCAACTCAATATGGGGGGGGGGGGGGGGGGGGGGGGGGGGGGGGGGGGGGAAACATGGAGCAACCACTGGCTCCCGAGACCTCCCCGCTCGTGTGTTAACACCATAACATCTTATTTAACAAAATAGCAGCAACTAATTCAGTCAATGGACTGATAGGGGAAAGTACTTCAACTTTATAAGGAACTTAGATTATTGCTGAGATACAGTGGTAGAAAAATAAACCACATTGTAATTATTGAAAGGTAAAGTGGAAAGAATCATTGTTCTTGTAATGGCAAATAATGATAGTCCTGATTGGACATGTCATTTCTATTGTCTATGAAAGCAATCTCTTTTTCACCCTGTATCTTAACTGTCTAGCATGCTAACACCAAGGATAATCTTTAGTATACTGCAGCATTGCATTCATCGTTTGTACGTGTCATCTAGGTGTTTAACATGTTTTGAAGCATTTCTAATGATCAAGTGACGGTTCCTCAGGTAGCAGCCTCCAACATCTGGCCCAACTGAGACACTTGCAAAGTCAGGGAAAGATTGCTCCTACCTATATAAAAAAAAAAAGTCACGTAGCGCTCAGTGGATATTCTCTGAACCATTAATCAGAGCAGTGGGGTTTGCTCCAGCCAGTACTATCTTCAAAAAAACTATCCATCTCCTGAGACAACCATGGAAGCCAGCCCATTTGTACAGAAACAAACTCTTTGCCTTGGGACCAAAGCTGACTCAGGGTGATAACTGATGAGACAGTAGCCTGCTGGCGCCTAGGTAGAGTCCAGCACATAACTGCCACTCGCGTGGTTCAACAGACAAACCCAATAAATGGGCAGGCGCAGCACACAGTCCCACCCCTCATGACTCTCTGCTGCAGGAAACTCTGGGTACAGGAAGCCACCCCCAGCTGTGTTTTTGGTTAGTTTTCTTTCTTGTTTTTTTCTTTTTGGAGTGCTCCAGAAGCAAAAGTAAACAGTCAAAGTACCAGTGAGAGTGGGAAATGTGCTGGCTCCTTGGACCACTCTAGGCACTGCATGCGAGACCCCGTGGCCCGCGCAGAGCTGTATGTGGGCAGAGGCTGTGTGTACAACAATGGACGAGAAGCAGCTCTGTGTGTACACATTAGCCAGGATTAGTTCATTTGCCCACACCGGGGGGTCCACATTCTCCAAGATGATGGTGTGTCTGGTGGTAGTGGACATCTAAGAAGCTGTGTGGGCTAATGTTAGCTAATGTGGGTTATGGTCTCATTTGTTTTCACCTAAGAGTCATATCACCTCAAAGAGAGATGTTGCCCCGCTTTTGCCCCTATTAGACCCAGATTCACCTTCTCATCTGTGAGCCACCATCAGGTGGCTGCCAGATGTTCACCCTGGGGCCAGCAGAGTGACAATGCCTGGGGACAGTTGCCTTTCACCAGACCTTGCTTTGCTCCCCACACCATTATGTCTGACTTTCTGGTCACCTTTGCCCCAAGACCTACATAATCATTCATGAAGATCACAACTACAAGTACATTGTTCTCTTGTGATAAACCCTACAAAGCACAGTCATTTGTAAGGTTTTTTGTTTGTGATACAGTTTGGGATAGAGCATGTTCTATATACTGACAAAACTTCCTTTGTCCTTATCCTGACATTTTCCTGAATTGGTGCCACTGGCTATTAGGTTCTTTCTAACTGCTGACGACTATGGAAACCTCCTCGAGCCTTTTCCATAAGGAATAGGATTGTTCAACAGTTCACAAACCCTTAAGCTACATTAAGTTTTCCTCTATCTTAAAGCCTTAAGCTTTCATCTGCTGGAGACTGACTTAGGGAAGACAATGCATACCACACCCTGCTCCATGGAGAACTATGGGGCTGAATAAAGAAGACTTTTGCCATTCGACAGGCAAAACATGTAATATTAAAATGAGGGCACTACTGCAATTGCAGGAACAAATTAGTCCTTACTCAGTTCATTACCCAATTAACTTTAGTCAAAAATCAGGCAAGATCTTCTTGTATATAACATTATTTATGCCTGACTTTGCAATGTGTACACTAGGGGTGGGAATTTGGATTCAGATTCAGGGCAATTACAGATTAATCCATACCAAACTGCAACAGCGGGTAACACACCCCATTATGGTTCAGTTTAAATAAAAAACTGAGCATGTGCAATATGGCTGCCATGCACCCGTGTCCAAAATGGCAGTGGCAGCAGTGCCGCCATTTTGGATAAGGGCAGCTAGTCTGCTCTGCACATGCAGAGTGGCCATTTTGCGCATGTGTAGACTGGCTACCCTTTCCCCAAAAAGTGATGCTACTGCTGCTGTTTTGAAAAAGAGTGCGCATATGCAAAATGGCACTATGCCATTTTGCGCATGTGCAATTAAAAAATAAATTATATTTTATTTAAATATGAATCCGTAATACAAATCCATATTTAAATCTGGAAATTGCAGAACCTAGCATAAATGGAACTGAACTGCAATTTCCCCCGGCAGGCTACCCCTTGTATACACTCCATGTAAATACTTGGGTAAAAATGCACACAATTTTAGCTGGAAAAACATATTGTCTATCTCTGCTTATTAAAATATGCTGGGCATACGTCATGATCCCCTACACTTGAATGAGTAAGGGGGATGCCCCCACAAAAAATACCTTTTTGTTTATTTATTTAAATATTTTTATCCCACCTCTTCTGCTCACAGCAGCTCGAGGCGGCTAACAATCAATAAAATAAAATAAAATAAAATATAGCTTACATTACATTGATTGTAGTGACTAAATATTTGGCTTCGATTCTTTCTTTGAGGCCTGAGGACAAGGCCGGGGAAGCCAGGGCCAGATCTTATTTCTTTTTTTTCTGGTCCTTTAGCCATTTTTGAAATCACATGGGGACTAAAAGTGAAAATGCTTTTCATTAGTGAGGACTTTTTCCTCGGCTTGGAGTGCACAATTTTATTTTTCTTCGGTTGCGCCTCAGGAGTCAAGTACATCAGTATTCAAACTCGGTATAAGAGCTAGGAACAGTATTAGTTCTGTGTTGTTTGGTTCTTCAGGGTTTTGGTACCTTTGAGCCAATCCATTTGGGATCCCTATAGGATCCAAGTCCACCCAAGGTTAAGCTCTGTATAAGACTAGAGTTTAAAGTTTTTTATTACAAGGCTTCCTTTTAGGAGCTTAGTCCATCTACCAACCACTCTGGACAAGAGTTAGGTACCTGATGAATTACTGGTCTATAAAATAGTTATACTCCAGGAGCCAAGTCCAGCCAAGGATAAGCTCCGATTAAGAGCTAGGCAATCCTAATGTACTTACTAAATTATAAACTTTTGTTTAAGGCTTGAGTATTTTAAGGATGTTTAATTATTTTATAGTATTATTTTGTTCACGCTTCCATCAATTTTTCTATTTTGTCTTTATACACAGACAATAAGTACGGATTATTATTTTCAAAGTTGATTTTCATGGGTAGTTAAAACTTGGGTAACAGCTCTTTAGCCGCCAATTTTGGGGGCTGACTTTAC
The DNA here is from genome assembly GCA_003113815.1 of Sphenodon punctatus. Classification (NCBI taxonomy): domain Eukaryota; kingdom Metazoa; phylum Chordata; class Lepidosauria; order Sphenodontia; family Sphenodontidae; genus Sphenodon; species Sphenodon punctatus. Next base: position 4,139,571 of record QEPC01012801.1, read on the forward strand.
CGGTAAATATATTGGCATCCCTGTATTTAGAAATTCTATTGCTAAATACGTTGGGTAGTTAAATTCAGATAACAGCTTCCTGCTGCTATTTTGGGGACTGAATATTTCTGTGTTTGGATCAGTATATACTTTTTATTTAACATGCCAGCACTTACTAGAAGTGTGACCAAAAAATTAGCTACTTCTGATAAAAGGGCTGTGACATCAGTGCCTGAGTCTGAATAACCTAAGATTACTAATTTTTCCCCAATGAAAAGTGATTCAAGTAAAATAAAAGAAAGGGTCAATTTGGTGAACTCCCAAGTACTGATGGTTGATAAAAATATAGAGAAGTATAATCACTCATATTCAAGTGACTATGTGGGAATGGGGGAAGGTAATGACCAAAGATGGCATAAGAGTGGTGTTATAGGACAGGAAGATTCTCAAAAATGGGAGGGTGGGATTGCTGTGGAATCCTTTGAGATGCTCACTGATAGGATTTGTGATGCATGGGGAACCCAATGTATTTCAATAAGTAAATTGATAGCTGGCGTCTGTCAAGATACTAGGATGTTACAAAATTATTTGGTGGAAATTAAAAATATGCTGATGACTCTGATCAATTTAGTGATAACACAGGGTGAACTCTCCCTTAGTATAAAGGAAATTCTCCTTTGGGGAAATTGGGAGAGTCCCCCTCCCAAAAAGATTTGAGTAAAGATCAAGAAATGTAAATTTCGGCTAAGAAATGTACATACATACATAATAAATAAATAAATAAATAATAAATCTCAGAAGCTTTGTTGTGTGTAGATAAGGATAGATACTATAAGTGTAAGAAGAAGAAGCAAGAAAAGAAGTCACAGCTGGCAAAAAAAGAAAAGTAAAAATGTCAAATTGGTTAGACAAGGACATAAGAATGGAGTTAGATGTAAGAATGGCATGAACTTTAGAAGATTATTTTGATTACTGAATAACCCAATACCTGGTAAGAGATTCAGACAAGATAAGAAATCTAGGGCTAAGAAGAGAAGGTCTGCAAACAATGGGAGTAAATCCTCTGAGAGTTTGCTTTCATTTGAGGAAGAGTTAGTTAATGGGCAGCGTCATCAGGTAGGTCAAGATAGTGATAATGCTTCTAATAATTACATGAAGGTTTTGCCTTCTATAGGCAAAGGAACACCTAGTTCCCATTTATCACAGGGTGTTCAAAACAAAGATCATAATAGTGTCCTAGGCGCAATGGTATTGCCAGTGGGAACTTAATTAGGGATAATGTAAATCAGTCTTTAGAGACTTATCCCTCTAAAAGTTGGAAATTTATTTTGAAACGTAGACAATTGGTGTTCTCCAATTACCCAATGCCTTTACCCAATATCACAGCCTGACCAAATTAAACGTCTCATATCTCTTATTAAGAAAGTTGCATTTAATGCCATAACTCCTATAGATATTAAATGCGCTGAGTACTTATTTTATAATTATCATAAGGTTAGGGGCAATAGTTACTTGTTGCCCAAAGAATTTACGACCTTAGAACAGGTTTTGAGAAATTGGGTATACAGTTTACTAGATATTTTCAGAATCAGGTTTTGACTCCACTGATTCAGATATGAGAGCTCTACCAATGTATTGCTTATTCATAACTTGGTTAAAAGGGATTTGAGTAATTTGGTAATGGATATTGAAAACCATAACCCGGCAAAGTTGAGTAGTATAGCAGACTCTCCCATGGAACTTGGACGTCAAGCTCAAGTTATTATGGTAGAGGTAGGGAAGAAGTTTCTGAAGGTCAGGCCCAGTTCTGCATAAACAAAAGCCCTTGCTTGAGACAAAAGGGATGTTCCATAGTTACTGCGGTACCCACCAACGATGGAACGAAAGAAGAGCTAGTGTTCCCTTCTATAGAAAGGTCCATAGGTGAGGAAGATTTAAGGGGGGGTGCTATAATACAACGGAAGTCTGATTCCTCTATTTTTAGTGATTTTGGTGAGGATGAGCTGCGGCTCATAGATGACTTCGGCAATTATCCAGGTCAGGTACAAGACCATATTTTACAGCGATTTTTCTAAACGAAATGAGAAATTGTTGGATAGCAAAGATTCTACTCCTTTAGCGCCTGTTGAACCAGATACAAAATTTAAACTTCAGGGGATTGAGTCTGGGAAGGAATTTAAGGTGGTTGATGGGTTGGAAGATCCAGGTCTAGTTTAAGTAGGTATAAAGAGCCATGGAACCAGCTTAATCACTACTGAGGAGTGGTTAAAATCTAGGTATTTGGAAGCTCATGAGTTAGGTCCTTCGGATTCTACTTTACCAAACTCGTCAGGCAAGAACAGTGAGAGAGAGGAAAGTCAAATTGGGACATCAAGGAGATTAGGAGCGTGTGATATTTCTTTCTCAGTAGAGAAAGAGTCCCTGGAGGATAGCTGACTCTGGAGTTATAGAATCCACAAAACAGAACCTTTCCCCATCTCTTCTGGAATATTGTTGGCTTGCGGACTAAGGCCGCTTTCAGACCTCTCCTCCCCCCTTTGCATATTCTGGCTGCGGAAGGGAATGCGCAGCTAGGATATGCGTGGGGATCAGCCGGTCTGAAAGTCCCCCCATGCAGCTTTGCTGGCAGACGCACGCAGGGATCCAGAGCTGGATTTCCTGCTCTGCATCCCTGCGCACATCTGCTGGCAAAGCCATATGGGAGGGTTTTCAGACTGGCTGATCCATGTTCATATCCTGGCTATGCATTCCCTCTCACAGTCAGAATATGGGGGGTGGTGGTGGAGAGNNGGGGGGGGGGGGGGGGGGGGGGGGGGGGGGAGGGGTCTGAAAGCAGCCTAAATTGAGAGAGAGAGATTTTTTTGAGTTTAACAAGTTTGAAATTTTAATCTTTCATGAGACTTGGTGTTTAGAATCTCTTTTTAAAGGGGTATTCATGCCATAGCCTATTTAGTACTTCATCAAAATTCAGAGGTCAACCCAAAGCAGGCTTATCTACCATGATAATCAATAGGCCAGATTGGATAATTCAGCAGCTGCCTCCATACCAAGATTTCTGTCTAACTGTTGTCCTTAAGACCTCATTTCTTCCTCCATTATTTCTTGTTAATGTGTATCTACCTCCAGTGGGTGGGACTGAAGAAGTTGCTTTGAGATGGGATTCACTTTCAGTTTATTTAGAATCACTCAGAACAGAGATTCCCCAAGGGAAATTCCTAATTGCTGGTGATTTAAACAGCAGAGTTGGGAGTTTATACTAGCTGGATGAAGATTTTATTGTTCTTAATGAAATCTATGGAATTAATTCCACAGTACTTAGAGCTAATCCATCAGGTAGAAGATTACAGCCATTACTATTAGATCTAAATCTTAGAATGCTGAATGGTTCATTTCCTAGTGTAACTGCATAGATTTTACGTTAATATCTCAAGTGGGTATAAGTACCATCGATTACATTTTGATTGAGCCGGACATGTGGTCAGATATTAAGAGACTTTCAGTTGATGAATCACCCAGAAAGCGACCACCGTCATCTTTGTTATTATATAGTATGGAGGATTTGGTCCATGGATCTAGTCCTATACAAGGAAGATATGGGAGACAATTAGGAGATACCTTTATCCCAGTTAATATCAACAAAAGAGTTAAATGGGCAGGGCAGTTGGCTAATACCATGCCCTCTATACTTCAAGGTGAGGATCTCATGAGACTGAGGACAGCATTGACAGATGCAGAAGAAGCTCAGGACATTTTCACACTTAGAGCAAATATTTGATTACATTAAACCTTATTTTGTATGCCCTGTGGATTCTCATAAGGTATCCTCCAGGAAAGCCAGAGGAGAGGCATGGTTTGATCATAATTGTGCTGGAAAAGAGAAATTACTAAATAGGAAATTTAAAACCATTCAAATCAGAAGATTCAAGGGAATATAGCACTTATAAAGAATTACATAGAGAATACAAGATTATGATTAAAAACAAGAAACTGGTTTATGCAGAATCACAGTGGGAGAAAATATGTCATGCCATTAACGAAAGAGACACACAATTGTTTTAGCAAGTGGCCACCAAGGGAACAAGTAGATATAATGCAAACCTGGAGGCAAATACAGTGCCCGATTGTTGGGTGCAGTAATTTGCCACCAGGTTTGCTGGATATTAGGGGGAAGGTAGTGGAGTAACTAGATCAAATGACCTGACGGGAGGGAAACATGGATGCTTATCACGTAACAAGTGACATTATTGATTGTTTACTTAGTCAGCAAAAAGGTAATAAAGCCCCGGGCCCAGATGGTGTTCCTGCAGAATTGAATCTACTGGACAGAGGATGGTGGCTTTTAATCCTTGAAGCCTGGTTCAGCACCATAATTGATACGTCTAATCCTGGAAGGGAAGTGTAATAGTTCCTATTTTTAAGAGGGGCCAGAGAGATCATCCTGATGCATCCTGCCCTATCAGCTTGATAAATATAGTGGTCAAATTGTTTGGCAGGCACTTGCTGAGCCATCTGCAAGCCTGGGTGGGGGATAATGACATATTGCTTGAGTACCAGGCAGGGTTTTGAGCAGAGTATACAACAACAGACCATCTATTTACTCTACAATACTTGAAATATAATTATGTCACCAGGAAGAAGACTACATTGTATGCAGCTTTTATAGATCTAGCTGCAACTTTCGATTCAGTGGATAGAGAAATTCTCTAGAATAAATTGTCTTTAATGGGTATTGACCCCCTGCTTTTCAAATTATTGGACGCATATTATGAAAATACTTGGGCTGAGGTATGTTGGGGATTGGCAGGATTATTAACCCCAAAGTTTGTTACCAAACAAGGGGAAAGGCAGGCATGTATCTTGGCCCCACTTTTGTTTAATTTATATATACATGGCATTATTGAGGATATGCTGAAAAAGAATTTCCACCCTCCCTCCATTCTGGCTACAATGGTGCCCATTCTGATATATGCAGAAGCAGATGATGCAGTGATTCTCTCTCAAACCCCAATTGGCCTCCAAAGGGCCATTTTCAAGATTTGAATACCTGTGTATGGGTAACTGACTGCATATTAATTATGGAAAAACTAAAATTATGGCATGGGGCCATGGGGTTAATTGTCACACGTGGTGGTTGGGTGGTACAAGGCTTGAAAAAGCGAAGAGCTATAAATATCTTGGCCTCTGGCAATCCTCAGATAAAAAGTGGAATTACCATCAAAAAGCTGTTAAAACAAAGGCTCTTCAGTCATCCGGGGCAATTAAGAAATTGCATGTTTCGTTAGCAAAGAGGTCAGTTCAATCACCTCTGAAGGCCTGCGAGGCAATAGTAAATGCTAGGGGTGGAAAGTTCGGATCTCCTGATATCCGATACTGCCAGTATTTGATCACTAGGCCGGAAGTGCTGAAGCCACAAGCCAGCGCTGAAGCCGGACCCGCGCCGCGCCGCTGCCGTCACCCACAGCGCAGGTAAAAAGGCGATGGGGGGGGGGTTAAAGAGTGCCACAGTGCTGTCAGGAGGGCTCCTGGGAGGAGAGCTGCCTCCAGCAATAGCCCTGGCTGGCTGCCACCGGGGCGGGTAGCCGGTAGTGCAGCGGCAGCTCGAAGCCCGCAGGTCTGGCGGTCTGGCGCCGGTTTAAAAAAAAAAATCCAGGCTGGGCTGGCAGGATGGGTGGGGGTGTCCCCCCTTCCACCCGCGCAGCCTGGGTGGGGGAGGGAGGAGGTTTTTTGGGGGGTTTAATTGATTTCAATGGGAACAGTTCCCCATTGAAATCAATGGGAAAAAACCGGTACCGGTTTTAACGATAAAACCGATTTTTTTGAAACCGGTAAAACCGATACCTGGTTTTTTCAGTTTGGTCCCACCCCTAGTAAATGCTCAATTGTTGTATGGGTCAGAAGTTTCGGGTTTTTAGAACAAGTTTTTATGTTCAGTTTTGGGAGCCTCAGCCTCTTGTTCATTCCCGGCACCCTTGTTAAGGTTGGAGACAGGAGTAGATTATCTGATATCTAAAATTTCTATTAGAATTTTGAATTATTGGTTTAGGGTGTTAATATATTTTATTTTATTTATTTATTTAATACATTTATAACCCGCCCCTCCTGCAAACATACTCACCACTGCGATTGCCCAAGATGTGTCTGATAGAGGATCAAGATTTGGAAAAGGTTGGGCAACCCCCTTGGTTATCTTACGTTGATTATACCTTGAGGAGGGTAGGTTTGGGTTGTTTTATTGATAGTGATCTCAGAAATTTTTCAAAGGAGGACAGATCTTTATTGGCACGTGTGATAGATATAGCCAGACAAAATATGTTTGCCTCCGCTCATGCTTCACGTATAGCTCTGCTTTATATCATGATCAAACATACTTGGGGACTGGAAGGATATCTTAAAATTGATTTAAAATTGAAAATGTGTCTGGCTTTAACCAGGGCTCGCTATGCCTTACAGATGCCTTCAGCAATAATAGAAGGCCGCCGGCTCAATATTCCTAGAAATCCCTCAATATCCCACCAAATGTATTTGATTTGGCAGGTGACAGTTTGGGAGTGCTGCTTGTATACCGTGCACCTACCTGTGCAGCAGCCTCCCTACATGCTTTGGCAGAGGTGGTGTCGGGAATGGTGTTGCGGTCCCTGAAGTCAGTAGTCTTGGGAGACGTCAACATTCACGTCGACACTCACCTTATGGGAGCGGAGCATGAGTTCATGGCCGCCATGGCAACCATGGACCTGTCCCAGAGAGTTATCAGTCCGACACATCAGGGGGGACATACCTTAGACCTTGTGTTTTGCACTGGCCTTGAGGCAGGTGCGCCGTTAGTGGGGGAGTTATCAGCTGTACCCTTGTCATGGACGGACCATTACCTCCTGCAGGCCTCTCTCCTGGTACATGTCTGCCCCTGGAAAGGTGCAGAACCAGTTTTGATGGTTCGCCCCTGGAGGCTGATGGAACCAGATCGGTTCTGGAAGGCTCTGGGCGAGTTTCCCTCTTACCTTGACGACTGTTCCATCGATGACCTCGTCTAGTTATGGAATACCTTGCTGACGGAGGCCATTCATTGGACAGCTCCTAGGCGTTCGCTGCCCAGGCAACAGCTCCGTAGGCTTCCTTGGTTCTCCGCAGAACTACGGGAGCTGAAGCGAGAAGGGCAGTGATTGGAGTGGCGGTGGTGTCGTTTGCGTGCTGAAACCAACGGATTGCATCATAGAGCCAGTTTACAAACCTATGCCATAGCTATGCAGGCAGTAAAAAAGGAGTTTTTTGCTACCCTCATAGCATCCGCTAAATCCCATCCAGCGGAGCTTTTCCGGGTGGTGCGGGAGCTGGTCCGTCTGGCCTCGCTCCGCCTTGGTGTTTGTGGATTATTTTGTGAATAAAATCGCTCGGATTCACTATGACTTTGTTTCCCCAATTAATACATATGGGGAACTGGAGGTTCTGGAAGCCTCATCTTGCCCGATTTTGTGGGATCAATTTCAGTCGGTGACACTCGCTGATGCGGTTGGTATTCTTGGGGCAGTTAGAGCCACATTTTGTGAATTAGATCCTTGCCCGTCCTGGCTGATTAAATCTTGCTGGAAGACAATGGGGCCATTGCTGGCTGGGGTGGTCAACGCCTCCCTTCAGGAGGGCAGAGTGCCGGGCTGTCTCAAAGAGACAGTGGTTCGGCCTCTGTTCAAGAAACCATTGCTTGACGTTGGCTCCCTTGCTAGCTATGGGTCTGTCTCTAACATTCCATTTTTAGGGAAGGTTATTGCACGGGTAGTGGCTCAGCAGCTCCAGGGACATCTTGACTGCATCGGTTATCTGGACCCCTTTCAGTCGGGATTTTGTCCAGGGTATGGCACTGAGACTGCACTTGTGGCTTTGGTGGATGATCGGTGCCGGGAAATGGACCAGGGTCATTCAACCCTGTTAGTTCTATTAGATCTTTCAGCTGCATTTGATACAGTTGATCACGGGATGTTGGTGACACAACAACGGGACTGTGCAGGGGTGGGCAGGGCTGTTCTCGAATGGTTCCGCTCTTTCTTGACCGGTAGAACGCAGCAAGTAGTTCTTTGGGAGGCTTTTTCATCATACCGAGACCTCTCGTGTGAAGTCCCGCAAGGTTCAGTTTTGTCCTCTCTCCTGTTTGATGTATACATACATCCACTCAGTGATGCGATCAGGAGGTTCGGCATGCGGTGTCATCAATATGCTGATGACACCCAGCTGTCTCTCTCTTTTTCAACAGATCCAGGCCCTGCAGTCTCGGTGCTTACTTGGTGTTTGATGGCTGTGGGGGACTGGCTGAGGACTAACTGAATGAGGCTGGATCCCGACAAGACAGAAGTGATGTTAGTGGGTAAGGTGATTGAGATGGTGGTCCCCGTTATTGGCGGGGTCTGCCCTCCATTGATACCCCAGGTACAGAGTCTGGGGGTGCACCTCGACGTGCAGCTCTGCCTGGATGCCCAGATGGAGGCTGTGGCGAGGAGCACCTTTCGCCAAATACATCTGGTGTGACGGCTTCGGCCATTTGTCTAAGGCTCTGACCTGGCCACCATCATCCATGCTTTCATCACCTCCAGATAGGACTATTGTAACGCGCCCTACATGGGGCTACCCGTGGTGACGGCTCGGAAACTGCAGCTGGTACAGAATGTGGCGGCCCGTCTTCTGGTAGGACTGTTTTCAAATTATAAGCCGCCCCAAGCTGCCTGTGGCAGATGGGGTGGGGTAGCAAAACTCTAAAAATAAATAAAAAATAAAACAAATAAATGTACGATTCTGCCCAAAGTGTCAGGACAGAATCGAGGACACTATTAATTATATTTTGACATGCCCATTGTTTGATGGGATTAGATTGGAGCTCTTACTACCCTTACCATCAAAAACGAATGCATTTTCCAAGTGCGAAAAAGTAATTTGGATTTTCCAGCAGATAAGAGGGGGCTCTTTTGACTCATTTAGCTTTATTTGCCCTGCGAGCTGAGGAAATTCGTAATACATTTGTTTCTCCTGCCAAATGCTAGTTATTGCATTCTTAAGATTAAATACTGTTGGACCAGGAAGAGAACAGGTTTTTTGTTTGCTGTATTATATTTAGTTTATACTTTTTACTGTTAGTGCTCCAGAACCTCTAGTTAGCAGTTTAAATTGGATACTGGTGCTCTTCTCGATAAGCTATTTTAATATGGAGTTAATGTAATAATGTAAAATTAACCCACAAGTATTAAGGACAGTTGACTTTTCAGGGGTCAAGCACTGCCGTATGTAATCCCCAAGAAGGGTTAAGTATTACCTTGGAGAGCCCGTTTTTTTTTATTTTGGGGGGTTAAGCATTGCCATCTGCAAGCCCCAAGAAGGGTTAGACATTACTCTGGAAGGACCAGTTTTTATTTCTCAGGGGTCAAGCACTGCCATCTGTAAGCCCCTAGCTGGCACTAGTAGTAGTAATTTTATTGATTTGTTTGGCCAAAGGCCGTAACAAAAGAGTAAACAAATACTGTAATAAGTTGTTTGTCAGCATAAGGCTGTCAGCATAGGACTTAAAACAAAAGCAAGGATAAATAACACAGGAGTATCCATAGTTACACAAGAAAAATAATAACAATTAAAACTTGTAATTACATTATAAAGCTTTACCCTTCCCGGGGTTTATGGCGGTGACATTCGGCCCCTGCATTAACTTAGTGTTGACCTCATTGCTATAGCCAGCCAATTACGGTCACGTTGAAAGGAAAAACCCATATTTGTCGTGAGTATCGCCTTAACTGGAGAAGCGTAGTTGAACCAAATATTACGTACGGAGTTCCCATAGGGGTACCCTGACTTGGTAGGTACTCAGAGATGGACACATTTTAACTTTGGAAAACTCCGGGCTCAGCCTAGCTTGTTCTAATTCATTGAGCCTTTTTCTTTCTTATTTCTGCTTGCCATGCAAAATATGCTATAGACCTAGTGATAGTCGGGTTTGTATTGGCCAATAAGTATGACATTTTCCAATTAGTATCCCAATGAACTTTTTCCGCCAATAAAGGTGTAACATATTTGCTCCTCAGTGTATCATTGTGCGGACACTGGAAAATATAATGCACAATGTCTTCAATCTTATTTTGCGAGCAACTGCAAAGATGAAAATTATTCGGGATACCAGAGAGTCTCCCCTCTATCACAGTAGAAGGGAATAGCTGAAATCTCAATCTAGTGAGCGCAGCTGTAAGCCCCTAGAAGGATTAGGCATTCTTATTTTGAGACCCCAACACTGGTTATATCAAAGCCTGTGATGGGCGAGATGTCATGGGCCAAGGTTTTTGTTGCTAGGAGCCCTGGACCACTACTTTGGGGCAATATGCAAAGGCGTATCCATCTGTCTGTCTTTATAATACCCTCTGTGGATTGTACTAGAATGTTATGACTTCGGGCAATATGTAATGTTTTATTTTGGATTTTTATAAATTTTGTATGATTTGTATCCAAATTTTTATTTCATGTTTTTTTATATGGTGGGTGGCGAAAGCTAACCCAATAAAATACTACTACTACTACTAATATAAAATATAAATACAATAATAAATATATTAAAACACTAATAAAAATTATACAATTAAACTCGGGTTAAATAAACCAAAGGCTACCACCGTAATCCACCCCTCACCCATTTCCCTCACCGAATGCCTGACGGAACAGCCAGGTCTTGCATTTTCATCAAAAGGAGGGAAGGTCTAGGGTCAACGGGGCCTCTGCCAGAAAAGAGTTCCGCAGCCACCGAGAACATCCTCTCCAGGGTTGCCCCCCGGAATACCCGGGGGACCTCCAGGAAGGCACCCCCGGCTGACCACCTGGGCCCAAGGAGGGAGGCAGTCCCACAGGTAGGCAGGGCCCAGACTGTTTAGGGCTTTATAGGTCAAACCCAACATTTTGAATTGGGCCCAGAAGACTATAGGCAGCCACTACAGAGAGCGGAGCACCGGTGTAATGTGCTCGTAGCAACCTGCTCCCATAAGGAGGTGGGCTGCCGCATTCTGCACCACCTGCAGTCTCCAAGCCACCATCTTGGGCAGCTCCACGTAAAGCGCATTACAATAGTCTAGTCCTGAGGTAACGAAGGCATGGATGATAGTGGCCAGGTCAGAATCTGAGGTATACGGTCGAAGCCACTGCACCAAGCGTAATTGGTGAAATACACTCTCGCCACAGCCTCCACCTGGACATCCAGGCAGAGTCAGGAATCGAGGAGCACTCCCAGACTACGGACCTGAAGGACTAGTGGGGGAATGGACCCCATCAGTGACAGGGGACGTCACACCCACCGCTTTACTCACTGACATCACCTCCGTCTTGTCAGGATTCAGGTTCAGTCGGCTCGCCCTCCTCCAGTCCCCCACAGCCTCCAAACATCGGGTAAGCACCAAGACTGCGGGGTCAGGGTCGGATGAAAAAGAGACGTAGAGTTGGGTGTCATCAGCATATTGATGAAACCGAACATCAAACCCTCTCATGACCTTGCTCAACGGCTGCATATACACATTGAACAGGAGAGGGGACAGAATGGAACCTTGTGTGTCTCCAGACAAGAGGTGCCAGGGAGATGAACAACAATCCCCGAGCACCACTCAAAAACAACTCCGCCTACCTCAGCTTGGTCCCACAATTGGGTCACCAACATCTCATGGTGAACAGTATCAAAAGCAGTTGACAGATTTATCAAGATCAGCAGGGTCGATCAACCCTGATCTAATTCCTGGCAGAGGTAGTCTACCAAAGCCATAAGCACAGTCTCAGTAACATACTGGATGAATTCTGGACTGCGAGGGATCAAGAAAATGGATGTCATTCAGATGCTCCTGCAACTGCCGAGCCACCACCCGTTCAATAATCTTCCCTTTTAGGGAAGATTAGAGACAGGCTGATAGCTGGCGAGGAAGTCAAATGTCAAATGATGACTTTTTGAGCAGAGGCCACACTGCCTCCTTGAGGCAGCTCTGCACTCTACCCTCCCGAAGGGAGGCACTGACCACTCTTACCAGCAACAGTTCCAATACCTACTGGCTGGCCTTGACCAGATAGGACAGGCACGGGTCCAGTTCGCAAGAGGTGGCTCTGACCGCCCCAAGAACATCCTCTGCATCAGAGGACGACACCCACTGAAACTGATCCTATGTAACCAAGCAAGGCAGGGCTTCCACAGCCTCTGGTTCTCCTATTGTATTAAGCACGGTGTCAAAATCATGGTGAATCAGGGTGATTTTTATTCACAAAGTAATCAACGAACAAGTCACAGAGGGCACCAGATGATTCAAGTTCCAGGCGGAGGGATGCTGGATCGACCAGTCCCCTTGCCACCTGAAAAAGCTCCACCAGATGAGACTTTGCAGACATTGAGGGTAGCAAAGAAGTCCTTCTTTGCTGCCCGCATAGTCACGGCATAGGCTTGTAAACTAGCTCTATGTCACGATCTGTCGGCTTCAGCGCGAGATTGGCACCGCCGTCGCTCGAACCTCCACCCTTCCTGCTGCAGCTGCCGCAGGTCCTCAGTAAACCAGGGAAGCCTGCAGTGCTGATGCTGGGGAAGTGGACGCCTAGGAGCTGTCCAGTCAATGGCCTCATTCAACAAGGTGTTCCAAAAAATACTGAGGTCATTGAGCGGGCAGTCGTCAACATCAGAGGTTAACTCCCCAAGAGCATTCCAGAACCTCTTGGATTCCATCCGTCTTTGGGGGAGAACCAACTTAACTGGTTCCGCACCTCTCTGGGGGCAAACGTGGGCTGGGAGACAGGTCTTTAGGAGATAATGATCTGTCCATGACAAGGGCTCAGCAGACGTCTCCCACACCAGTGGATCCCCTGCCTCAAGGCCGGTGCAAAAATTCAGGTCCAGGGTATGCTCTTCATCATGTGTTGGACCGGTGACTAATTGCGACAGGCCCATGGTTTTTCTGGTCTTTAATTTTGTACAGAACTTGGATACCACCACAGTAGGTTTTATGCAGAAACCTTTACAGAGATGTGGATTTTAAAGCATCTTAACGTAATTTGTTCTTGCTACAATGATAATATTTCACACACACAAAAAACACTTTCCATGTGACCAGTCTCATTGACATTGCTAAAGGAGAAAATATGAAGTTATATGAATGGAGGTTTTAGAACTGAGAATTTATGGAATCATTTCAGTTTGGAAATTGAAACACATTTTAAATGATGCAGTTTCCAGCCCTGCCAAACTACTTGGTATGCGTACACCCCGAGTGCCCCCTTGAAGTGAAAAGGCTCCAGACAGAGCTGTTTGCTGTTGTATATCTAAAATGTACAAATATATTGTTGCTGGAAATCTACATAACATAAAAATAAAGTAGCAATTGAAAATTATTTTGATTTTTAAAATTTCAGCCATTTCCGAGATAGCTCCTGTATGTCCGTTTTAGTCCTTTTTCACACAAGATGCACACACTCATGAACACCCAGAAATCTTGGGTGTCCATGTGTGGGAGAGCCCCATGTGAAGGACACGGTGTGGGCACACGTGGTGAGTGGGCATGCATGCGCGCTTCCATCTAACACGCATCCCCACTCACCCCCACTCATCAACATGCATGGAGCAACTGGCTGCTCCATGCGTGTTGATGAGTGGGGAGCGCATGGGGATGTGTGTGCACCCATATGCATGCCCTGCCCATTCACCACGCATACACAGGTGGAACTACGGACATCCCTACCCTGCGGGGGCAGTGTAAAAATGACCTTAAACCAAAAGTCAAATCTACACATCAGAAGCACAGATTTCCAAAATGGTATTTACTCCTTTGCTTCAGGTCTTTTAGCGCGCCCCCTCCAGAAGGGGAAGGGACCAGTTAGGATGATCCGCCCTCGGAGGCTAATGGAACCCCAGCGGTTCCAGGAGGTCCTGAGGGAGCTTACCCTGGATGTGGACGGTCACTCTGTGGATGAGCTGGTCCGGCATTGGAACATCTTGCTGGAGGAGGCCATTGACAGGGTGGCTCCGAGGCGCCTTCTGCCTCGGTCTCGTCACCGCAGGACCCCTTGGTTTACTGAGGGGCTGCGGTGTATGAAGCGTGTGGGCAGGAGGCTAGAGCGACGCTGGCGTCGGACTCGGTCTGTCTCCGATCGTCTTCTCCATAGGGCCCATTTGCGGTCCTATGTGGAGGCTGTGAGGACGGCGAGGAAGGAATTCCTCGCCGTCCTCATAGCGTCTGCGAAGTCGCGTCCAGCGGAGCTGTTTCGGGTGGTGCGGGGGCTGGTGAGTCCGGCCTCCCTCCGCCTGGATGGGGACTTGTCCCGGGCCCGCTGTGAGGAGTTTGTCATCTACTTCGCAGACAAGATCGCTCGGATTCAGGCCGATTTCGACGCTGGGTTGATAGCAGTAGGGGAAGAGCGCGGGGGGGCGGAGGGTCCGTCTGGTCCATCTTTATGGGGTGAGTTTCAGGAAGTGACGCCAGCCGATGTGGTGGATGTCCTGGGGTCTGTGAGGGCCACGTGTTGTCAACTAGATCCGTGCCCGTCCTGGTTAATAAAAGCTTCCGGGGAGACGTTGGGGACGGTGCTGGCGAGGGTGGTGAATGCGTCCCTTCGGCAGGGGAGGTTGTCGCCTTGCTTAAAAGAGGCTGTGGTGCGCCCCCTGCTGAAAAAACCATCGTTGGACGTAGACGCGCTCGCCAGCTACCGACCTGTCTCTAACCTTCCCTTTTTAGGGAAGGTTATTGAGCGGGCAGTGGCGCTCCAGCTCCAGGGTCATCTAGATAATATCGGGCTCCTTGACCCGTTTCAATCTGGGTTCCGCCCCGGCTATGGCACCGAGACGGCGTTGGTGGCCTTGGTGGACGACCTCCGCCGGGAGATGGATGCGGGATGTTCGACATTTCTCATCCTGCTCGATCTCTCGGCCGCTTTTGACACCGTGGACCATGGGCTGCTGTTGAGACGACTGCGTGACCGGGGGGGTCTGGACGGGACTGTTCTTGAATGGTTCCGTTCATTCCTCTCGGGGAGGAGCCAGCGGGTGGTGTTGGGGGAGGAAACATCGAGCCCCCGCGCCTTACCGTGTGGCGTTCCGCAGGGATCGATCTTGTCTCCATTATTATTTAACATCTATATGCAGCCCTTGGGGGAGGTCGTGAGAGGGTTCGGGGTGCGATGTCACCAGTATGCTGATGATACTCAGCTGTACCTCTCGTTTTCTACCGACCCAGACCCTGCTGTCTCGGTGCTATCCCAATGTTTGGAGGCCGTGGCGGATTGGATGCGGCGGAGCAGACTGAAGCTCAACCCAGATAAGACGGAGGTGATGGTGGTGGGGAGGGCGAAGGGGGTGGTGGCCCCCCTGATTGGGGGGGTTTGCCCCCCTGTAGCTCAGCAGGTCCGGAGTCTGGGGGTCATATTGGACGCAGACCTGCGGCTGGAGCGGCAGGTGGAGGCAGTCGCTAAGGCTGCCTTCCGCCAGCTTTATCTGGTACGTAGGCTGCGTCCGTATGTCTCTGGCCCGGACCTGGCCTCCCTCATCCATGCCTTCGTCACCTCGCGGCTCGACTACTGTAACGCGCTCTACGTGGGGCTTCCCTTGTTCTTGGCCCGGAGGCTGCAGCTGGTGCAGAATGCGGCGGCCCGTCTTCTTACGGGGACGGGTCGCCGGGAGCACATTACACCGGTGCTCCGAGCGCTGCACTGGCTGCCGATAGTGTGCCGGGCCAAGTTCAAGGTCCTAGTAATGATCTATAAAGCCCTATACGGCCTTGGCCCCTCTTACCTTAGGGACCGCCTCGCCCTTCGCGCCCCGGAACGGCTCCTGCGGTCTGCCGGGGGTGCCCTCCTGGAGGTCCCCCGTGTTAAGCGGGGGGCCACGATGGAGCGAGCATTCTCGGTGGTAGGGCCGCGGCTGTGGAACTCCCTTCCGGAGGAAGCTCGCCTGGCCCCAAGCCTTTTGACATTTCGGCGGAACTGTAAGACCTGGCTGTTTGCCCAGGCCTTTGGGAGGGAGGGTGGGGGGGGGGTGATTTTAATCCCCTGCCCATGTATTTATTTATTACTGTCTTTTAGCCCTGTTTTATTGATGCATTTTATATTTATATTTTAATTTATTTTAATTGTTTTTTATTGTTGTTAGCCGCCCCGAGCTGCATTGCAGGAGGGGGCGGGATAAAAATCTATAAAATAAATAAAAAAAATAAAAGTATCATATGAGAAGAGTTGATAGCATTGGGTCCAATTCTTCAATTTTGGGTTTCTTAAATTAGGGTTTAAATCCACTGTAATTTTCAGAGGTACCAAACCTGCACACATACTACTGAAGCCATTGGAAATTTCAGATAGTACCTCTGAAAATCATGCCACTTTTATTGAGAGATTTAGGTGCCTAACTCTTGGACCTCATGTTCTTGAAAAATGCAGTGGCTTATATAAAGATCATGAAGAGCTTAATTAAATCAATTTGTGCTAAGGTTGAAGTTGGGACTATCATAATATTCCACATAGGTCTGCACCTCTGTCCTAATGACATACAGGTTGCATTTACTATTCATACAGAAAACATGGTGCAGATAATGACGAGTCAGTAGGCTATATTCAGAGGTGATGAATTTGGAGGGGTGGGGGAGAGGGTGTAAGTTGCTAAGTAGGTGCAAGTCTGAACTAGTCTGAGTATGTAAGAAAGATTGAGAGAATGTAGAAAGAGTAATAACCTGATGGACTATGTATAGTGAGAGTTACTGTAACAAGGTGAAAGATACTACCATTTTAATTCCCTCAAAAATGTATTTAAACTTACCTCCAATCTAGTCCTATTGTTTGGGTTTTTAATAAAAATAATTCTAACTCAGTATCTGTTTCCTTTGCGTAAGTGATTTTTTTATATTCTGCTTAGTTAGGATGTACTTAGGAAGCAAGGTGGTTGTTGGGCAAGGGAAACCCTGCACATACTGCTCTGTTCATAGCAGGAATATGGCCAGATTCTCTGCTCCCACTGAATTTATTTATTTATTTAAGACATTTAATATCCTGCCCCTCCTGCCAGAGGCAGCTCGGGGCAGCTTACAATTTATAAAAAGATAAAAACAACAATAAAACACAGTAAAACACTGGAGGTTAAAAACATCAATCTCCCATCTCCCTCACCAAATGCCTGGTGGAACAGCCAGTTCCTTCACCTTCATCAAAAGGAGGAGAGGTCCGGGGCCACCTGGGCCTCTGCTGGGAAGGAGTTCCAGAACCTTGGTGCAGCCACCGAAAATGCCCTCTCCATAATCGCTCCCCGGGATACCCAGGGGATCATTGCCCCTCTGGGATACCTGGGGGACTTTGAGAAAGGTGCCTCCGGTCGACTGCAGGGGCCTGGAAGACTATAGGCAGCCAGTGCAGAGAACGGAACACTGGTGTAATATGTTCCTGGTGGCCCATTCCCATAAGAAGGTGGGCCGCTGCATTCTGCACCAGCTGCAGTCTCCAAACCATCACTATCGGTAGCCCCACGTAGAGCGCGTTACAATAGTCCAGCCTTGAGGTAATGAAACAATGGAGGATACTGGCCAGGTCACAGTCTGAGACATACGGACGAAGCTGCTGCACCAGATCTAATTGACAAAAAGCACTCCTCGACACACTCTCCACCTGGACATCCAGACAGAGCTGGGAATCGAGGAACACACCCAGACTGAACCTGGGGAACCAACAGAGGGCAAACCCCATCAATGATGGAGGATGCCAACCCCATCGCCTTCCCCACTTCATCACCTCCATCTTGTCAGGATTCAGCCTCAGTTGGTTAGCTCTCATCCAGTCCCCCACAGCCACCAAACAGCAAAAAATCACTGAGACTGCAAAGTCTAGGTTGGATGAAAAGGAGAAGTAAAGTTGGGTGTCATCAGCACACAGATGACACCAAACCTCCTTAAGAACTCACCAAATGGCTGCATATACATGTTGAACAGGACAGGGGACAAGATGGAACCTTGTGAGACTCCACACAAGAGGTCCCGGAGCGATGAGAAAAAATCCCCAAGCACCACTCGCTGAATTCTTCCAGCCAGGAAAGAGTGGAACCATTGAAGAACAATCCCGCCCACTCTGACTCAATCCCACATGTGAGTCACCAACATCTCATGATCAATGGTACCGAAAGCAGCAGACAGATCTAACAGAATCAGCAGGGTCAAGCGACCCTGATCCAATTCACGATGGAGGTCGTCTATCAAAACCACAAGTGCAGTCTCAGTGTCATAACACGGACGAAAGCCGGACTGCGAGGGATCTAGAAAATGAACATGGTCCAGATGCCCCTGTAGCTGCTGAGCCACAACCCGTTCAATAACCTTCCCTAAAAAGGGAAGGTTAGAGACAGGTCGATAGCGGGCGAGGGAGTCAATGTCAAGTGATGTTTTTTTGAGCAGAGGTTGCACCATTGCCTCTTTAAGGCAGCTCGTCACTGTCCTCCCGAAGAGAGGCAATGACCACCCCAGCCAGCAATGACCCCAGCGTCTCCTGGCTGGCCTTAACCAGTCAGGATGGACACGAGTCCAGTTCACAAGAGGTGGCTCTAACCGCCCCTAGAACATCCCCCACATCGGCGGCGGGTGACACCCACTGAAACTGATCCCATCGAGTTGGACAAGGCGGGGCTTCCAAAACCTCTGGTTCGCCTAATGTAATAAGCGTGGCATCGAAGTCGTGGTGAATCCGAGCAATTTTATCCTCAAAGTAATCAACAAGCCTGTCACAGTGGGCATGGGAAAAATTCCAGTTCCAGACAGAGGGAGGCTGGACTGACCAGCCCCCTCACCACCCGGAAAAGCTCCACTGGACGAGACTTCGTGGCTGCTATGCGGGCAGTAAAGAACTCTTCTTTTTTTGCTGCCCGCACAGTCATGGCATAAGCTCATAAACTGGCTCTATGGCACAATCTGTCTGCTTCAGCACGAGAGTGGCGCTACCGTCGCTCCAACCGCTGCCCTTCTCGCTTTAGCAACAGCAGGTCCTCAGAAAACCAAGGAAGCCTGTGGTGCTGACGCTTAGGGAGCGGACACCTAAGAGCCATCTGATCAATGGCCTCAGTCAGCAGGACATTCCAAAAAGCAACAAGGTTATTTTTATTTTTTATTTTATTTATTTAAAATTTATATCCCGCCCCTCCTGCCCTCAGGGCAGCCCGGGGCGGCGAACAACATTCAATAAAAATAAAAACAAATTTAAAACAATTTAAAATTACAATATGTGGGGAAAAACCCCAACCCCCACCCCTACCCCTCGCCAAAAGTCTGACGGAACAGCCAGGTCTTACATACACGCCGAAACAGCAGGCGAGTGGGAGCCACACGAGCCTCCTCCAGAAGCAAATTCCACAGCATGGGGGCGGCCACCAAAAAAGATCTAACATCGGTGGCCACCCACCTCACCCGGGGAACCTCCAAAAAGGCTCCCACGGATGATCTCAAGGGTCGCACGGGCACATGGGGAGTGAGGTGGTCCCGCAGATAAGCAGGGCCCAGGCTGTGAAGGGCTTTAAAGGTTAAAACCAGCACCTTGAACCTGGCCCGGTACTTTATAGGCAGCTAGTGCAGAGCCCGGAGCACTGGCGTCATGAGCTCCCTGCGACCCGCCCCCGTAAGGAGACAGGCCGCAGCATTCTGCACCAGCTGCTGCCTCTGAACCAGCTTCTCGGGCAGCCCTACTTAGAGCGTGTTGCAGTAATCCAGTCTCGAGGTGATGAAAGCATGGAT
This sequence comes from Sphenodon punctatus, assembly GCA_003113815.1. Classification (NCBI taxonomy): domain Eukaryota; kingdom Metazoa; phylum Chordata; class Lepidosauria; order Sphenodontia; family Sphenodontidae; genus Sphenodon; species Sphenodon punctatus. The sequence continues at coordinate 4,159,262 of QEPC01012801.1, forward strand.
GACAGTTCCATTCATTGATGGAATGGTCGTCAAGATCAGGGGGTATCTCCCCCAGAGCATTCTGGAACCACTTCGTTTCCATCAGTCTCCAGGGGCGAACCATCTGAACTGGTTCTACGCCTCTCCGGGGAGGTGTACAGTTTTCCAAATAATGTGAGGTCCGGGATGGAACTAGGAGGGGGAAGGGGGAGCAGGAAGGGTACAACCACACACACCTTCGCTCGGCGACAAGGGTGCCTGTAAACAAACCCTCAGGAAATTATAGGGCTGCAGGATTAATAATCCACAGCCTGTATAATCATAGGGTATTTGGGGATGAGCGCACACCTTGGAGTCGCCCCGTAACGCACGTACAGGGTAGGGCGGAGGTGCAGAGGGGGAGGAGAGGGGAAGTGCGGGGCCCCCCGGGAGGGAGAAGCGGGATAGGGCTGTCACCACCAGGAGGGACCCAGGAATAGTACAACTACAGTACAGGGGATCAGACTTACCAGCTCGAGGCTCTCGCACCTTACAAACACTCACTCACCCCGTCCAGTCACTCCAACACAACCACGTACCCACACGATCCACAATCAAACACTACGAAAGGTTATTCAGGCAAGGGCAGGGGCTGATTTCACAGGCGTTGCAGCACTGATCACCAGCGCTGTGCTTAAGGCGGTGAGCTGCTTATATCTTCACTGCCCTGGCGGTGTCGCAGGCGCTCTGAGCGAGGCGGCGCCGCGGTTGAGGCTGTGGGCATGGCTTATGCACACTGCGACTTCAGTGCTCTGCCCCTAGAAGCAGTATGACGGCGTGGCTCGTGCGTGCGTCTGTTGCAGGGGCGCCAGCGGTAATTGCAGTGCTTCCCTGGTAGGGGAAGCTTCCGTGCTGCCCGCCGCCAGGGCCAGGGAAGGGTCTGTTAGGGGTGAAGGAGGTCCTGGCGCCCTGCGGGGAGCATGCGCCTTGGACTGGGTCCTGACAGCACACCCCCCCTCCAAGGCTGCCGGAAGAGCAAGGGTCGGGGATTCAATGGGTAGCGGATGTGGAAGAAATTAACCAATCGTGGGACGTGGACTTGAGTAGCCTTTTCCCAGGAACGAGCAGCCGGTCCGTAGCCTTTCCAATTGAGCAAATAGTACAAGTGACCTCGATAGTAGCGGGAATCCAATATTCTATGGACTTCGTATTCCCCAGACGGGGTCACTGGGGCAGGTTCTGGAGTCTCTTGGTGGCGGGGAGCATGGGCTGGTTTCAACAGGGATACATGAAAAGCAGGGTGTATGCGATAGTGGTGTGGCAATCAGACAGTATAAGCCAGATCGTTAATTTTCCTCAGGATGGGGAAGGGCCCCATGTATCAGTAATCTAAGTTAGCCGAAGGCTGTTGAGAGTGATAATGCCGCCAGTCAACCCAGACCCAATCCCCAGGGTGAAATTCTGGGGCTGGTTGGCGATGTCGATCGGCGAATTGTTTATAACATTGTCTAGCCTTTGCTAGCATGGTTTTAACGGTGACTTGTGCCTTGTGGATTTGCAAGACCAAACCTCCGGCCGCAGGAAGGATGATGGGGGACATGTCCGGGAGACAGATGTGGGGGTGGAACCCATAATTCACAAAGAACGGCGAAGACCCAATAGAAACATTGAGAGTGTTATTGTAAACAAACTCGGCAAGGGGTAGTAAGTCCTTCCAATTATCTTGAAGGTAGTTGGTGTAACACTGAAGGTACTGTTCCACGGTTTGGTTGGTTCTTTCTACCTGTCCGTTTGCTTGGGGGTGGTAGGTGGTGGTTAGGCTCATTTTTATCTGTAGGCTGGTTAGGAGCGCCTTCCAAAGGCGCGCTGTAAATTGTGTTCCCTGATCAGAGACTCTCTCTATAGGAACGCTGTGGAGTTTGATGATGTTCTGTAGCAGTAGCTGTGCCGTCTGCGCTGCTGGGGGTACACCCGTACATGCGATAAAGTGGGCCATTTTTGAAAAGTGGTCAACTGCCACAAGGATTGTGGTATACTGCTGGGATGGTGGGAGTTCCACAATAAAATCTAGCCCGATCGTTTGCCAGGGCCCTTGGGTAAGCGGTGCTAGCTGTAGGAAGCCTTGGGGGCGTTGCCGGGGAACTTTTGTCCATGTGCACGTGGTGCAGTTCTTCACATAATCTTGTACATCCACTCTTATACTGGGCCACCAGAACCATCGCAGGACAAGGTTCAGCATCCGCTTAGTCCCAGGATGCCCGGCCAAGGGTGTGTCATGGTGACTCCATAAAATGTGTCGATGTGCCAGAGCAGGTATGATGATCTTTCCATCCTGATAATATAACTTTGTCTGTAGGTCATATGTTGCTGGGGTTTCAGGTGCCGGGGCCCGTTGTGAATACTGCACCAAGTGCTCGTGGGTGAGAAGGGTCGCTGCAAAGACCTTTTTCTCCAAAAAGGGGTTCTCCCCAGTTATTGGGTTGGTTGCCTGGCTCCGTACACTGAGATAAGGAATCTGCTAGGATGTTCTGGGGTCCTGGGCAATAGTGAATTCAGAAATTAAAACATGCGAAGAACAGGGCCCAGCGCCCATGTTATGCATTAGCGATGCGTGTGATTTGGAGACAGGTCAAGTTATGATGGTCAGTGACAACCGTCACAGGGTAAACGGCTCCTCTAGATAGTGTCTCCATGTGGAAAAGGCTGCCTTAATGGCCAGGAGCTCCTAATCTAAGATGGTATAGTTCTTTTCGGCGCTTGTTAATTGCCGTGAATAATATGCACAAGGCATTAGCCGGCCCCCATCTGGTCCTGCTTGAAGTAGGACGGCTCCAATAGTGATGAGGCGTCCGTTTCAACGGTGAAGGGTTTGTTGAAGTCGGGGTATTGCTGAATCGGTGCACGAGTAAAGGTGTCCTTCAGAGTTTCAAAGGCCTCTTGTTGTTTCCGAGTCCAAACATAAGGGGTTCCTTTCCGTAGTAATGTCGTAAGAGGTTCTGTAAGTTGGGCGTACTGGGGTATGTACTGACAATAATAATTGGTTGTTCCTAGAAAGCATTGTAAGGCCTTCACGGAGGGCGGGGAAACCCAATTCAGGACTGCCTTCACCTTTTTTGGATCCATTTCCACTCCATGGGGGGAGACAATTAACCCAAGAAACTCAACAGTGGACAGATGTAAGGCACATTTCTCCATTTTACAAAACAAACGATGCTGTCGCAGCCTTAATAATACTGACCGGACATGTTGCACATGTTCGATCATTGTTGAGGAGTAGATCAAGATGTTGTCGAGGTAGGCGACCACATAGGTGACCAGCATATCAATACATCATTGATAAGATGTTGGAATGTCGCTGGTACGATGGCTAAACCGAACGGCATAACGAGATATTCATAGTGTCCATATCTGGTCCGGAATGTCGTCTTCCACTCATCCCCTTGTCGAACCTGTAGTAGGTTGTAGGCCCCACGGAGGTCCAGCTTGGTAAAGATTTTGGCCCCTTGCAACCTGTCCAATAATATGGGAATCAAGGGGAGTGGGTATCGGTTGTTAACGGTAATGGCGTTAAGGTCACGGTAAACTATACACGGGCAGAGCCCCCCTTCCTTTTTAGGGACGAAAAACAGGGGTGCCCCGGCCGGGGAGGAGGAATGGCAAATAAAGCTGCGACATAAGTTGTCCTCGATATATTCCTTCAGTGTGGTTAGTTCAGGCCCCGAGAGGTCATAGATCCGGCCATATGGGGGTTCAGTGCCAGGGATAAATTCGATAGGGCAGTCATAGGGCCGGTGCGGGGGCAGGACTGCCACTTCATTCTTGTCAAAAACAACGACAAGCTCCCGATATTGCGACGGAAGCGGGCAGAAGGGCTCTGGTCATGTGGTCACCATTCCCTGCTGAGCAACTGGCAGACTACATGATGACCCACAGAAGTCGGCCCGAAAGTCCACAGTCCAATTCAGCGTGGGGTTATGGCGACAGAGCCAAGGCATGCCCAAGACCACAGCGAACATGGGAGTAGCCACGATGTCAAAGCGCAGCGTCTCCCGGTGCCGCCCGATAGTCACCTGGAGCTCAGTTATCTGGGCCGTGATGGGCCCCGAGGTTAATGGGGAACCATCAATGGTGTTCACGTGCTCATGAGGGAACCTCTGTGTGCATGGAACAGCATACCCGTCCACCAAGCCATGGCCTATAAAGTTGCCAGACGCTCCAGAATCAATGAGGGTCCAAACCACAAGACTCTGTGTTAAAGTTATGCCCAACATGGTGGGCACCCGAAGGTGCCGTGCTGGGTAAGGGCTTGTGGCGAGGACCTGGGCTTGCTAATTTAGGGGCCCCTCCTGTGCACCTGGGAACCCCCCTATAGTTCCCAGGGTTTGGCTTTTCCTATCTCTCTTCTTGTAGTTGGAAGCAAGGGGCAATTGCGGGCGAAGTATGAAGGTTGCCTGCAGTAGAAACACAGGCGGAGGTTCTGGTGGGGGTCTCATTCCTCTGCGGTAAGAGGGCCACGTGAGGCTCCTACTTGCATGGGCTCCGCATTGTCACCTTTGCTGCCTTCCCCCTTACTCGCCACCACCGGTAATGACCGAGCCCGACAGCCTAAATGGTTCTGCGCGCCATTCTTGTCGGCGTTCTGTCAGGCGCTCGTCGATCTGGATGGCCAAAGTGACGAGTCCCCCCATGTCTCAGGAAGGGTGGTAAATACCAATTGATCCTTGAACTCATCGTTCAATCCTCTTCGAAACATTACCCTGAGAACATGATCCGGCCAGTTTAGATCAACTGCTAGCTGTTGAAATTTTGTAACATAGTCCAGCAGTGGACCTCTTCCTTGTTTTAAGTTCACAGTGACCATCTCCACATCCTTTTCATGGTGCGGGTAGTCAAACAAAAAGGTTAATTCACGCACAAAGCCCTCATAATCAGTTAACAGGGGGCTTTTCTTTACAAGCAGTGGGGTGGCCCAAGCCGGAGCTTTACCATCGAGCAACCCAATAATAAAAGCCACCTTAAGGGCATCGGTACTATAGGTGTTGGGTTGTACAGTAAAGGTGAGTTCGCAGAGCATGAGGAAACCCTTAAACAACCGACGGTCCCTGGAGAATTTTGTTATTGTGGGGCCCTTAGTTTCACGGGGAGCGCATGCAGCAACCCCTCTAGGTTCCCTGGGCTCTGCCAGCTGTGCGGCGACCACCGGAGGGGGAGGTGTTGGTGGCGTCCCTGTCTCGGAGGTCCCTGACTTCCATTGCCAAGGACTACATGACCCTTGTCAGCTCTGCCTCCTCAGCTGCTAATTGTTCCATGGCTATGGAGGGGGTGTTCCACTCAAGGGGGAAGGGGAAGATTAATTTATGCTGGTGATACTGTGAGGTCCGGGATGGACATAGGAGGGGGGAAGGGGAGCAGGAAGGGTACAACCACACACACCTTCGCTCGGCAACAAGGGTGCCTGTAAACAAACCCTCAGGATAGCATAGGGCTGCAGGATTAATAATCCACAGCCTGTATCATCATAGGGTATTTGGGGATGAGCGCACACCATGGAGTCGCCCCGTAACGCACGTACAGGGTAGGGCGGAGGTGCAGAGCAGGAGGAGAGGGGAAGTGCGGGGCCCCCCGGGAGGGAGAAGCGGGATAGGGCTGTCACCACCAGGAGGGACCCAGGAATAGTACAACTACAGTACAAGGGATGCAGACTTACCAGCTCGGGGCTCTCGCACCTTACAAACACTCACTCACCCCATCCCGTCACTCCAACACAACCACGTACCCACACAATCCACAATCAAACACTACAAAAGGTTATTAAGGCAAGGGCATGGGCTGGTCTCACAGGCGCTGCAGCACTGATCACCAGCGCTGTGCTTAAGGCGGGGAGCTGCTTATATCTTCACTGCCCTGGCGGCGTCGCAGGTGCTCTGAGCAACGCAGCGCTGAGGTCGAGGCTGTGGGCGTGGTCTCTGCACGCTGCAACTCCAGCGCTCTGCCCCTAGGGGCAGTCTGACGGCGTGGGGGCATGGCTCGTGCGTGCGTCTGTTGCAGGGGCGCCCGCGGCGATCGCAGTGCTTCCCTGGTAGGGGAAGCTTCCGTGCTGCCCGCCGGGGCCAGGGAAGGGTCTGTTGGGGGCGAAGGAGGTCCTGGTGCCCTGTGGGGAGCGTGTGCCCTGGGCTGGGTCCTGACAATAATCATGATAGGATAAATCTGATAGATGTTCCTAACTAATTTCATTTCTAAAAGCAGCCTGGACTTGATACATCTTTGCAATTAAATTTAAAATAATAATTGTATATAGCCTGGCTTTAGTGGGAGCTTTGCCTCGGATTGAAATGGCATTTCCACACCTGCATTTTTGGAGACTTTTTAAAGGTTTTTCTTGGTACAGGATGCACTCTGAAAGTATAGTCAGGAATGCTTCATCTGTGCCAGCTTGATCTCTTATGTTGGACATCCCAAAAATGGATAGTAGAGGATAATTAACTGATAAAACCAGAAAAATGTACTTTCATTTAGTTTGACCTCTTACTATGAGATATAGGCTTGAATTTTCAAAAGAGCTAAGCAACCAGCATCAAGGCCAGATTTTTTCCTCAAGAGTGTTCATCTCCCACATAGGGAACTATCATGAGCAGTCAGACTTTCAAAAGTGCTTTGTGTGCTAGGTGTTCAACTGTTTTGAAATTCTACCTTCTATGTCAAGGTAGAGCAGGTGCTGAGTGCTTTTGAAGATCTGCCCTGTATTTAGATGCCTGGATACAAGCTGGATTCTTGGGAATCCGACTTATGTTATTTTGAAAATCTGGCTCGTACTGTGAACTCTCTTTAGAAAACCCAGAATTTTACCTGTATAGAACTGATTGAGAGTATAAAAGTAGAGACTACTGGGTTTGTATTTTAAACGTGTTTTTAAAATATGGAAAAATAGGCACAAAATTTTGCCTGGTTTTAGCTTCTTAAAAAATAAATCTAAAAAGATGTAAGTATTAAATGTAATTATTATATAGATTAATTTCCAAAATTCAAACTGAGAAAAGAAAAGTTTACCTAGCTGGAGCTAATATAGGGTTGTTCTTGACCTATGGAAAAATAAGATAGCCAAACTTTGTACAGTTTTCCAAATAATCATGAGACACATCCATCTGATTTATCCTGACTAATTTAGTTTCTAAAAGCAGCTTGGATTTGATGCATCTTTGCAATTAATTTATTTTTTAAATTGTATAGCAATGTCTGCCCCATAAATCATTAATTAAAGACAGACCCCTGCCCCCAGGGGCTTACAATCTGGGAAAGACAAGGGAGAGGGGAACAAAAGGAGAGATGGGGATACATTAATGAAGTTGAGAAGTTGTTTGTGCTTAACTTAGTTACAGAGGAGAGAGCGACCCTGAGTGAAGGATGGAAGAAGAGGCATGGATGAGGCTATGGCGATGAGGAGCTAGGGAAAGCCTGACAGAAAGGAAAATTGGGTACTTACCACTGAATTTTCCTTCTGCGGGGGGATCCTCCTGGCCGGCCAGTCTGGACTGTAGGGTAGATCCCGCCGGGAACCAGTAGGAGGCAGACATCAACTTTGAGGAGCCTACTAGGAGGGATCTAGCCTCTGCTCCCCAGATTGTAATAGCTGTACTTGAGATTTTAAAAAAACCCATAAACGCTAACTTTACCCATAACCTACTAACCAAGGTAACTGATTCTAAGAGTGAACTAACTCAGTCCACCCGCATCAACTGAAAAATGAATAAAGCTGCCAATCCTGTATTTACGGCTGGGAACAAGAGTTGTCCCCCCCTTGTACCACCACAGAGTTGACCTCACTCCGGGTGGGGACTGGCCGGCCAGGAGGATCCCCCGCAGAAGGAAAATTCAGTGGTAAGTACCCAATTTTCCTTTCTCCCGGGGGATCCTCCTGGCCGTCCAGTCTGGACTGTAGGGACGTACCAAAGCAGTACGCTAAACCCCAATCAAGGGAGGGAAGACTAACTTAACGAGGGAGGTCATGGTAGGTATCTGTGATCTCCAGACGTGCCAGCGC
>QEPC01012801.1:4171681-4200183 GCA_003113815.1 Sphenodon punctatus
CAAGCACAGTCTCTGTTGTGAGCTAGAGACTGGAATTGAAGAGGAACGCGTTGTCCTCGAGCAGGCTCTGGAAAAAAACGATCCCTGGGCTCAGAAAAAACGCGCCCAGCTCTGATTCCCCGGGGAGCTGCTCTGCAAAAAGCGCGCCCAGCACTGCCCCCTGGAGAGCTGCCTTGCAAAAAGCGCGGCAGGCTCTGCCTGGGAAGCGCGATCCTGATTGGTCTCAGGAAAGCCCGCGAAGACACGCTCCTCCCCCCCAACGGAGATCGCCTCGGTGAGGGGGGGCGGGGCCGCCGCGGAGCGCTCTGCGGCCCGGCTCCTGCCTTCGGGTCCCCCTTAGGAGAGCGGGGGGGTGAACAGTCCCGAGGGGGGAAGCCGCCGCACTACCGTCCTGGGGAAGACCACTCCCCGCGTTGAGTCTAAACCTCCCCCCGAACCCCTGCCAGAGAGGTAGGGTGGAGGAGGAGGAAGGTAGAGAGGCTGCAGAAGGTCCCGAAGGGGGAAACTGCTGCGCCCTTGGCGAAGGGAAAACCCCGCTCCGGAGGGGAGGAAGGGGAGCCCCCGATCAAGGCCCTGTACCCAGGCGAGCTGGGTAGGTGAACAGGGTGGAGAATTTCTCTCCCCCTGGCACCAGGCCGGTTCCTGCGCTGGAAGAGCGCCCCAAACCCGAGAAAAGCTCAGGGCTGATTCTTCCAACCCACTTGCCTGCGTCCTTACTGCCCCAAGGCAGACAAACAACTGGGGAGCAGAGGCTAGATCCCTCCTAGTAGGCTCCTCAAAGTTGATGTCTGCCTCCTACTGGTTCCCGGCGGGATCTACCCTACAATCCAGACTGGACGGCCAGGAGGATCCCCCGGGAGAAGACGTAGGTTTTCTGGAGCGATTTGAAGGTTGAGAGCAGAATGAATGCATTCAGGAAAGAAGTTTCAGGCATGGGGGGCAGCATGGGAGAAGCAGTGAATACATTTCAAAGAGCAGGGGAGTCATGAACAGGTAAGGGTGGTGGCATAGGAGGAGTGATGCTCCCAGATGGAAATGTGGCAGAAAACAAGTGGGGAGAGAGAGTGGGGAGCAAGAACATGAAGGGGCTTGAAGGTAAAGACAAGGAACTTGCGCTGAATGCATTTGGGGAGGGGGAGCCATTGGAGGGAGGAGGGGCTGAACATCGTCAAAGTGATGTGCAATGTGGATGACTCTGGCAGTGGTGTGTTGAATGGAAGTGAAAGGGGCAAGGTCAGGGAAGGCTAGTAAGAAAGAAGCTGTTGTAGTCATGATAAGAGATTACTAGAGCATGGACTAGGGTCTTATCAGAGGAAGCAGTAAGGAAGGACCAAATTTTAGCAATATTATGCAGAGAGAAGTGACAGGCTTATAGAAAAGACTGGATCTGAAGTGTAAAGGAGAGGGAAGACTAAAAAAAGGAGTCCCAGGCTATGTGCTTCAGGGACAGGCTGGATGGTGACAGTGCAAAACCAATGGAAATAGAGATGGAAGAGGGCGGAAAATGTGTTTTTGTTTTAAGATGAAAAGTTCAGTCTTAGTCATATTAAGCTTGAGTTGATTATGAGATATTAGGGATGGGAGTTCGGATCAAAGTTTGGGTACGGTTCTAAACCAAACCCAAACTCTGAACGAAAGCTGGTTTGTTCATATTTATTTATTTTATTTAAATATTTATACCCTACCCCATCCAGCCTCACGGCAGCTTGGGGCAACTTACAGAATTTGCTAGGATTTGGTTTGTATCTGAGCAATAAGGGCCTAAATCATGTCTGCCTTATCTCTGCCTCTTCTGGACCACTGCCCACCTCCCCCGGACTCCTGCCCGCTCGGGCCCATTGCCCACCACAGCGGCAGGCTGGGGCAGGTGATGGTCCAGAGGAGGCAGAGCTGGGGGAAGAGGAGGCACGCAGGGGTGGGGAGAGTGGGGATAGTTGCTTTGCTGGCCCAACTCTACCGCCCCAGGACTTCTGTCTGGCACCCGCCTCCCCAGCCCATCACCTTCCCCAGCAGTAAGCTGTGGCGGATGATAGGTCGGGCAGACAGGAATCTGGGGGAAGTGGGCATTGGGCAGGGGGAGGCACAGCTGGGGGGTAGAAGGCTTGCACAGTGGTGGAGAGAGAGGTATTTACTTTACTTACCTTTCTGTAGGCTCAGATTTATTTATTTTATTTATTTATACCCCGCCCCTCCTGCAAGCAGCTTGGGGTGGCTAACAAATTTTACAGCTTTTAAAACATTTAAAACAGTTATAAAAATCTCACAAATAAAACAGGGAAAGGACAACAAGAAAATATAAATAATAAAGAAGGGTCGGAGGATAAAACCCCGCTAACCCACCCGCCCCAAAGGCCTGGGTGAACAGCCAGGTTTTACAAACTCGCCAGAATGTTAAAAGGCTCAGGGCCAGGTGAGCTTCCCCTGGAAGGGAATTCCAAAGGCGCGGCCCGGCCACCGAGAATGCCCTCCCATCGTGGCCCCCCGCTTAACATGGGGAACCCCCAAGAAGGCACCCCCAGCAGACCGAAGGAGCCGCTCTGGGGCGCGGAGAGCGAGGCAATCCCTGAGGTATGAGAGGCCGAGACCGTAAAGGGCCTTATAAATCAACACCAACACCTTGAACCTGGCTCGGCACGCTATTGGCAGCCAGTGCAGAGCACAGAGCACAGGTGTTATGTGGTCCCGGCGACCCGTCCCCGAAAGGAGGCGGGCCGCCGCATTGTGCACTAGCTGCAGCCTCTGAACCAGGAACAAGGGCAGCCCCACTATGAACTGGCAATGCGCAGTGCCCACCGTGGCCTTCTCGGATTGCGCCAGGAAGAAAATACCATAGAAAATCACTGTACATGCACGAAATGGCCACAACGGCTATTCTGCGCATGGCGGCTATTGCCCAAAATGGTCACACGGGTGCAGAATGGCCATGGTGGCCATTTTTGCATGTGTACAGTGATTCTTCCTGCTGTGGCCCTGAGAAGGCTGTGTCAGGCATTGCGAGTTGCTGGTTTAGACTCCAGAGCCTACGGGGGAAAAGGTAAACAAACCAACTACGCTCTCCCCACCTCTGTTCAACCTTTTTGTCCCCCAGCTCCTCCTCCCCCAGGCCCCTGCCTGGTGCCCACATTCCCATGACCCCTGACTGCCCAGCCCACCGCCTGCTCCAGGCTGCCCTCAGGAGCGTGGGGTAGATGGGGGTGGACGATGGGCTGGGTGGGCAGAAGTCCAGGAGAGGTGGGCAGGAATCTAGGGGAGGCAGAGCTGGGGGCAGGATGGGTTTTGCACACATAAGCTCTTTGGAGCGGCACCAACACCACTCCAAGGAGCTTTGATAGATCATCTGGTAGATTCATATTGATTCTTACCAATATGAATTGTCCAAATTCATACAATTTGTATGGACACAAATTGGAGCCACCCACCCCTATGAGATATTCAAGCAGATATTTCAGGGAGGCAGTCAGAGACACAAGACTAAATGGAGGGGAGAGAGCATGGGGTGAAGAGAGAGAGTGTCCTCAGCATACACGTAATACTGGAAGTCATGTGATTCAATGAGTTTGCCTAGAGAGAGAGTGTACAGAGAGAAGAGGACCAAAGACAGAGCCTTGGGGAACTCCAAGTAAGGGTGTTTAAATGAGCACTAGGTCTGTGGCTGCTGAGTGGCGTGGCTGCGGGGTGCCCATGCACACAATGTGTGTGGGGAATACTTCAAAAGAGCGGCTTCCAGTACGGCTGCCCTGTTGCTGGAGGCAGCCACCCAGCCCCAGACAGGGTATTCTGGATTTTTCAGGGGTGCTTTGTGCATGGCCATGAATGGCTGCTCCATGGGTCATAGGAACGCACCTCCCCACGCACCACGGTCATACGAACAACTGGATGCATGGACGGTGGGGGGGGAGGGGGCATGTGTGGACGCGTCTCATTTAAAAACACCCTGCGAGAAGGAGTGGTATGGTGGAGGTACTAGGGATGGGCGAACAGAACTGAGTTCGGAAATTCGGTTCGGAAGTTCGGTTCGGTTGACCGAATTATTTGAGTTCCGTCCGAACTTCCAAACAAAGTTCAGAAATTAAAACCCCATTGAGCTAAATGGAATATTATCTTTTAGGGATGGGCGAACAGAGCCGAGTTCAGAAATTCGGTTCGGTTCAAAAATCGAGTTTGGTTCGGACGTTCGGTTCGGTCGACCAAACTGGTCAAGTTCGGTCCAAACTCCGAACTTCCAAGCCGCGTTCGCCCATCCCTAGGAGGTACCACGAGAGACACACTGAAGGAATGATTTGAGTGGTAGAAAGAAAATCAGTCCAAGCAAATCAAGGAGGATTGTGTGATCGACAGAGTCAATGGTGGCAGACAGATCGAGCAAGACAAGACTGGAATAGATGCCCTCAGACTTGGTCATTAGTGGTTTTAGCAGGAGCAGTCTCAGTTGGGTGGAAAGGGTGGTAGCAGTGGTATCAAGAATAAATTACAAATGTGGAACTGAAAAATAAAAGATATATGGAAGAAAAATGTGCTTTATTTGCTATTTTGTGGAAATTGCATACATACTTGCCAAAGGGGCCCCGTATCTTATGAAACAAGTAGATGGTGGCTCATCCACAATTACTAGTTTCTTTTAAAAGAGGGAATCAGAATTATTTTTGTCTCCATCCTATATCCAAGTACAGACTGATATTTTAAAATATACTTTTATGTCAGATTTTCAAGCAGAATTCTGCTTAACAAAAAAGCTACTGTTACTGAATACTTTGAAAATATGATTTTTTAAAAATGGAATAAGTCTTCCATTTTCCACTTCGAATGAATAACTGTGATTTTGGGCCATGTACAGGAAGCCATCATGATTACAAAACATGGAATGTACAAGTTTAAAGCAAGCATAAACAACAGGGAAAATTTGAGAAATCTACTGAGCTCTGTGAAGCTTTCAGTGCTGCTCATAAGTTTCACGATAAGTTTTGGATATTAGGACTATTAGCCAGTTCTCATGCTAGCTATTTTTGCTGCCAAGCAACAAAAAATTAACTTCCCACTTTTATATACTTAAGGCCAATACTGCAATGAATCATTGGGTATTTTTAGACACGACGGCTCTTTAAGCTGCCACACTTTGATCCTGCCTGGGGTGAGAGCCCTCACCCCAGGCAGGATCAGGTCCCGCTGCTGAACAAACGTGCTGGCAGCTGGGGCGAGATGTGTGGACATGTGTCCGCACGGCCTGCCCCTCGTGCTGCTCAGTGTGCCCCCGCCTTCTCCCTGATGGGCGGGTGCAGCAGCCTACGAGGCCACTGCACCCGCCCAGAGAAGCTCTGGACATGGGCCGGAGTTAGGTAGAACAGGGCATCAGACGTGAAGGCCTGCTCTACCACGGTCCGGGGTAGGCTTCCCCAGTCTGTGGCAGACCTAACTCTGGGATGCATGTTGGCAGAGAACCCAGTGCACATCCTGGAGTTAATCCTGCCACAGTCCTGGGTTACTTTATTCCTGCCCACAGCAAACATCTGTGGGAAGAAACGTGGTAGCGTCACGTCTAAGGGTGATTTCAGATGTGACGGGGAGCCTATTGGCCCCGTCACGGAATCACTTTTTGATTCCCCACCGGAATCAAAATGGCCCGTCAACAGACAAGCTGGCTGATTCCGGCGGGAAATCTGGGGAGGGGGCGGGGCTGCGCGGCGCAACGTGTGGCAGCACAGCCCCACCCCCCCACGCTCCCCCAGCAGCCTGCCCACCTAGAGACGGGCGGGCACAGTAGCCAATGTGGCCGCTGCACCTGATTCCGTCCCGGGGTCTGGGCCACGGCCCGGAATTGACGTTACAATCTGCCAATTCCGGACTGTGGTTCAATTATTATTATTATTATTATTATTAACAAACATTTATATAGCGCCAGCAGTGTATCTGGCACTTTACAAAGTAATAAAATAGACACGGTCCCTGCCCCTAGGGCTTACAATCTGAGAGACAGGAGCTGGGGGAGAGACTTAGGAAGGGGAACAGAGGGAGAGACAAGGGGTCTAACATTCATGAAGATGCGAGGTNTGCACGTACTTGGCTTGGTTACAATGAGAATGACAGCAGGCAGGTCCATGTTGCAAGGATAAGGGTAAACCGATCGTAGGTACAGGAATAGTGGCTCAGCAGGATAAAGAGTCAGACAGAGCAGAGCGAAAGAGGTGCGTTTAACCACGCTTTCAGAGATGGTGCCTGGACCATCCTCGAAGGCATGGTTATTTTGTTCACCGTCGGTGGTTCACCGTGGTGAACATCTGGTGGCGAGCAACCAGATGTTACGGGACCATTCGCCACCACAGGAGATTGTCCGTGGCTGAGCGTGATCTCGTAACGTCTGAAAATACCCTAAAAACACCTATTTTCTTCCTGAAACTGCAGTGCTATATGGGCATCCAAATGGAATCAACAGTGATGAACTGAAAGTTGAACATGAAATTCTGGATGCTTTCAGTTTTACTGTTGCCCCTGTGTTGGTCACAGTAAGAGGAAAAACCTGGGGAGGGAAAATCAGTATAGTGAAGAGAGAGCAAAAAGCACTTATTCTCATTTTTTTGATTATTTTTACTCTGGCATAGGTTCCATTTACCTTGGGTAAAATTCTCAGTCTAACTGACCCACTACCTCCTTAATTCTATCTGTGGGATGCCAATATAGTACTGGAGTTTCAGGAAGAAAATGCCTGTTCTTACAAACTCCTGATCTAAAAATCCGGGAAACACCTGTGTTGCTGTGGATACAGAAGCAACAGCGACTGTTTTATGCTTCTTGCATTCTAGCATCTCATTTTAATCAACTATTTTGATTTTCTCTTAAATGCAGTACACTTTTTTAGCCTTACCTAAAAGAGAGTAAGTAAAATGGGTATTTGAGCAAAATCTTTTATTATAGTGTAGGAGAGCAATCTTGGCTCCATGGAAGTCAATTGAAATTTTCTACTGACCTCAGAATGAAGCTAGTCACTCACAAGGGGTGTTTTAAAATGAGACGGGATGGGGGTGGTGTCCATAATTGGTGTGGGTGCGTGGGCACCATGCGTGGAGGAGCACTTCAGACAAGCCGCTCCGTCCCCGCACTGCCCACCCTGTCCCCGCACAAGACACTCAGGCTTTTTCCAGAGTTCCCCATGTATGGACAGAGTGCGCAGCGTGTGGGTCACGGGAGCGGGCACCCCTATGCACCCGTATTCAAATAAGATCTCCCCCACATGGATGGCGAGTGTCCATGCGTGGGGGTATTTTGTTTAAAAACACCCAAGAACTTCTGGGGCTACTTCCACCTGTTTGTTTATCCTTGCTACCCTGCACAATGGCAGGTGGTCTATGCTCATTCTCAGCTCATAAGCGGTTTGTCAGAAATTTATCTATTTGTGCACATTTTAATATCTGGTTCACAGTGCTGGAATTTCTACAAGTCATGTGTCTGATCCTACATTGGGTGTTTTTAGAGCACTTCCATACCCATTATCCACCCATCATGCAGGTTGCAGGGCTGCATAGGGCACCAATGCGGCCCTGCAACCTGCATGATGGGTGGGTGATAGGTGAGTGGGTGACGTGAGTGGGTGGGGAGGTGTTTGTCTAAAAACACCCATAGAGATTACATATGGACAACATTAAGTACATGTGTAAGTACTTGCAGGTTCAAAACCTATGTAACTGGCTGAGGTCAGCAAGCCATCCACTCACTCTGAAAAGCCAGAATTTCTTTGTTAATTAGTAATTAACAATTAAACCTTAATTATATAATAGGTTATAACTGTGTTTCTATAATGACAGATAAGAAACTCAGAGATGTCTTTATTAATATGTGATTCACTGAAAGGACAATGTCATGTTGATTTAGATCTATAAAAAGTGGTTTCATTAAAGAAAGTCTTTAGTTTAATGCCAGGAAAAAATATTTCCCCAGAGTTTTTGTTTAAATTCAATGACTAAATGTATTATAGGTGTATGACTATATGCTCTCTGTAGCGTTTGCGTTTCTAAACATTGCAGCATTTTGTTAGGGTATTAGAGCCAGAAAGTGAAATTGACTTGAACAAAAGAGAAACCCCAAACTATTTTTATGTATTGAATTTGAAAGTAATTTTAAAAAGGTTAAAAAAAAAAAAAAAAAGCATAAGCAGATAAATGTGACATCAGTGCATGATGCCATTTATAACAAATGTTTTAAAAATTGCATTTTAAAACAGTCATCCTTTTTAACTTGACAGTGTCCCTTCAAACATGTCAGATATGCATGTGCAAAAGTCTTTCATATGTCATAAGCCCTGTGTTATGCAAGTGTATGTGGATATGTGAGAGCCATTCATAGATGTGTACAAGCCCCTTCTAAGTGGCTAAAGCCCCAGCAGTGGCAATACTCACGTTGGCATTGACCCCATGACTGACGGGACCAGCCCCAACAGCAATCAATTCTACTTCCAAACCGGCACAGTCCAGCTGAGGAGACTATTTGTCTGGGCCATCTGCACAAGACAATTTTCAAAAATGATAAAATACACTTTCCTTTAAATCAATATTTTTTTCTAAATATATGTTTTTTCAAAAATATTCATCTTTGTATAGAGATAGCTGCTTTCAGTTTTGCTTCTGTTATTTTTCACAATCTAGCTAGAGTTCAAACTTCAATAAAGAGGGGGACATAACAAACAATTTTCATCCAGAAATAGCAGCTGGTGGGCAATATATTTTGTGGCATGCTCATTACTGCCCCCTACAGGATGGCCAAAAGCAGAGTTACCACCTGAAACGTTAAAAAAAATAATAATTAATAAATCAACCGTTGTCAACAGTATGTCAGCTTTGATTATTTTTACAAAACTGAGGGTGGAGAAAAATTGACAAGCTTCCCCATTTTTAAAATCAAAAATTAAAGATAGCTTTCTGTCTTGCAATTAAATAATAAGGAAAAAATTCATGATGTGCGCGAATATGTAATATTTTCTCTTTACTTGTAACCGTAAGATAGGTTATAATTATGGCAATAACTGAATTAAAAATGAATAAAACGATTACATTTCAATAACATTAAGGTAGGAAAATGTTGTATTCCAACAAATCACAGAAATAAGTAACTGGTGCATGCATTATTAATAATAATAATTTATATAGCACCAGCAGTGTACCTGGCACCATACAGTTGGTTTACACATATAGAAGAGTAATTAATTGCTCTCTCATTCGGAATTACATTTACTCTTCCCCAGCCCCTTTATATATAAACTACTACCTAATTTACATTAAGGTATTTCAGCACATTTTGACATAGTTAAGTTTACTGATTACACTCGCATGCCTGCATTTCAGCACTTATTTTCACATTCTGCTACCTGCATTCATGTTTAAACTTGAGATGAAATTTGCTCATCAGACTGTTTCACCAACTCTTGGCTTCAGTAACCTACTTTTGGTTTGTATAATATATAGGACAGATTAAAAAAAAAACCCAAAACACACACCACTTTGCATATATGCCCATATAATCTTCACATAATAAAAATTACAGAAACTTAGGACTTGCATACAAGACTGGATCTGTAGTCCAGTATGGTGTCTCTGACAGAGGCCAGATGATTCAATGGGCAGATACGGGATGTGTCGTCATTCTAATCTCAGATTAGACAGACTGACTTTAGGTTTGAAACATGAGTTTTACAAAAATCTGAAAGTGCAAGAAATATGACACCTATAGTATAATATTACATATATGGTATAATTAAGCATTAAGAAATGCTGCCTATTAAATCTTGAAGTTCTTTACATTGCTTTATATCAAGTGACATGCCAGAGGGAACACTACGCCTCTCCTTACATATATTAAGACACAAAAACCTAATCATTCTGCACAGCTCCTTTATATCAAGGCTACAGGTAAACGAATATCACCAGGTGTGCCTGGTGGGAAGGGGGGAGCTCTGAAAAAGAGAGAATATAGGGTAGATTCTGCCAGAGGCTACACCTTAAGGGTCAGTTTGCTTTTGACCCTCATTTGAACTCCAATCTCCAAAAGTGGGAACGTTTTGCATCAGGGTTTCTTCATAAATTCTAAGTAGAAATCACCCCTGGAGAGTCAAACTAGGCAGGGTGTTTTTAAAAAAAAAACAAAAAAAAACCCTATGCATAGATAATAGACAGGCCGGGATTTTCATTTGTGCTCTGTTGGAGTATCATTTGAGTAATACCGTTTAAAAGTCTCTGGGCTGTTCAAACCTGTCAAAGCTTGCATCTCTCACACCTTTGTATGGCTGAGATAGGCTCATGTAGTATACAACCTAAGATTATGCTCTACAGCTTTATGGATTAACGTCTATAGTAACACACATTTTATACACACAGGAACAGGGAGAGAAAGAGAGTTGTGAAGGTTAAAGTTTTTCCCAGCATATTTTTTTTACCACATAATTCTGCACTGACAGGGATCGGTATTGGGAGGGCGAGGCATGTCCCCACAGAAGTAAAAATAGTATTTTCTGTTCTTCGCTATTGCTTACTGTGCTGTGTGTCTTTTAAAAATATCCCACAGCAGGGTGAGTCCGTTTCCCCATTGAAAATAAATTATGGACACTCAGCCATGATGGTACAAAAAGTGCGTCCAACATGTTGCTGTCCTGCCAATCTGTTGCGTTTTACCTAAGGTTCCCTTCCTCCCTTGGGCTGGGGACGCCTCCTCTCACGGGTGCGGGGAGGAATAGCTTTTGAATCCCTCCTGAGACTGAACTTGTTCCTATGTTTGGATCGGGTTGGTTGAGCACTGGGGTCTCCACCCCAGAAGCGTTCAGAGAGCGAGCTGCCTGCCTGCCCGGGGTTTACAGGTGTCTCTAGCAACTCCCTCACACCAGCTGCACCAATCCTCCTCCTCAGCACGAGCAATCGGCCCGCTTTCTACCCCCCCAATCTGATCGTGCCTGAGCCCAGGGGGCGCAGAGGTTTCCCCATTTGACCCCAATCTAAAACCTCCTGTGAAAGTGTCAACCCCTCCAAGCGGGGCGCAGCGCTGCGAGGCGGCTCTTACCTTCCGTCAAACTCCCCGGCGGCCTCCAGGTAAAGCCAGGACCCAACGAGGAACCTCAGGAATAAATCCATTTCGGGGAGGGAGCGGGAGAAGCAGGGTTCAGCAGCAGCAGCAGGTTGGGGTGGGAGGCGGGATGCCGCAGGGGGACCGACGGAGGGAAAACTGGACGCCTCTCAGAGCCGCTCCCAGCAACGGCCAGCCCCGCCGCCTTGCAAGCTGAACTGCGGGGGCCTCTGGCTGTTGCTAATCCTGGCTCCTGTGGGAAAGCGAGAAGCCCAGCAGCCGCCGCCGCAGGTCTAAGCCCCTGTCCCTCTCCTTGCCTCGCACGCTCCCTCCCTCCTCTCCCTGAGTGAAGGAGGCGCTGCTGGGGAGAGGCTATGCCGCCCGCAGCCGCCAGGGGCGCAGTCGTGCGCGCGCGCTGCCCGTGAGAAGCGCTCGCGCTGCCCGGGAAGCCGGGGCTTCATAGCACAAAGTCGCAGGGAGGCATCCTCCAAAGGCAATCGCCGGCTGCTGCTGCTGCTGCTCTGGGGGCTTGGTGTTCCCTGCAGGCAGCCTCAATGCAGCAGCTAGGTTTAATGCCAGAGCCTTGTGTTTTCCAGCGTGCCCGGGCATGGTGTTAGCTTTCTGCAGGGCCGCATTCAGCGATGTGCAAACTGTGCAACTGCATGGGGTGGTCCCAGGAGAAGGGAGCGCTGCTGGCTGGGAGAGGGGGCTCCCCAGCCCGTAGTGCAGGGAGAGGGTAACAAACTCACCTGCGTTCTGGTCCCTACCCTGGCAACTCTCCTACCAGCATGTTGTCGCCAGGGCGATGATGGCTAGACGGGGAAGTCCTGCGTTGCTCCCAGCACCTCTGCCTCTCTCTGTGTGTGAAATCCTTCACCTGAGGGTGGAATAGGTGTTTCTTCCAGCAATTATGCTAATTTTAACCAAGGACCTGAGCCCATGGAGTTGGCACCTATGACCAAGTCACTCACCTTCTTGCTCTTTTTCTGCATTTCCTGCTCTATAGTTAGGCAAGCACCTTCTTTTTGCTCAAACAGCTGATTCTTCCAAAGATGATTGGCTGGGGGTGGCTCATGGTGACTGGATCTCCCAACTCCTCCAAGAACAGAAGGGGAGACCCAGTAGACTAAAGCCAGGAGTGGCAGGTGAAGAGAGGAGTGGACTTAGCTCCCACTTCCCAATCTTAAAGGAGGGCTCTGAAGGAGCCAGTTGCCACAGCTAGGCCCCCTAGATATAAGACGCCCAGGGCACCTTGGTCTCTTACTTTCCACTCTCCCCACATCTCTGAATAAAGTAGAATGGTAATTCATATGCTTTATGGAAAAGCCCTGGAGACTGAACTCCCTTCTATGGTTTTTTTGTTTTTGTTTTTTTTAACCCATCATATATTTCAGCATTTGAAATATATTATTTTATTTTTACTATATTACTTGACCACATAAAATGCCTACATTTTTAGTTCTGAATTCCAAAATGGTGGCCCAAATTAACAAATGAAGCATTTCACTCTGTTAAATTCTAGAGTGCTTGGAGCGATCCTTTCAGAACCATATCATATTCTATTTCCAGACAACTCAACTGGTTTCTTTTCATTTACATTGAATTCACTGGTTTTGACCTTTTAAGCTCTACATGGTCTGGATCCTGCATATCGGAAAGACCACCTGTCCTTCCATGCCCCACCGTGGCCCCTGCGATCAGCCGGGAATGCCTCCCTTTGGGTACCATCCATTAGTCTTGTTCATACCACAAGGGCTCACAGGGAGGCATTCTCAATTGTTGCCCCAGTGCTGTGGAACTCCCTTCCCCCGGAGGTTTGTCTGAGCCTGAGTGTCTTCCAGAGGCAACACAAGATTCTTCTGTTTGAAAAGGCCTTTGGCGGGAAGAGATGGAGTGTTGGTGAGTGGGTTTGGGGTAGGTGTGTGAGGGGGTATTGGATGTGGGGAATGGGAAGGGGGTATTGGGTGGGTTTTGTGGGATGTTGGGGTTTTTTGGGTGGGTTATTTATATTTTAAAGTTTCTGTCTTTTATATATGTTTTCATACGTTACGTTTATATTTTATTTTGTAAGCTGCCCTAAGCCTTTTGAGGGAAGGGATAAAAAAGTAAATAATTAAAATAAATAAATGTAACTTCTATAGTATTGTTCTACAAGGTTCAAGCCCTTGCTTTCAGGAAAGTCCCTTTAAATCTTCTTCCTTCTTTCCAAAAGCTCTCTCCAAGACAATGTGTTTCAAAAGAGTTAGAAGGTATATTTCTTTTTTTTTCCCTGTGATGTTCAGTGTTCCTATTTATAGCTGAGATTTTGGTGGGGATAACATCAGGTGTTGCTTGATCTAGCCAGAAAAAAGGATTGGCAAATTTCAAGGTTGCCCATCCCTTATATTTAAAGAATTATGATTGTATGCTATAGTAATAATTCAAAGGACTGTAGTAAAATTAAATTACTGCATTTTGAGACACAATTTTTCAACCATTACTGCAAAATGCTGTATTTTGTTTTAATAATGTCCTGTCATAGTTTCAGGCCAAAGCTTCTCTCAGGTCCATACGGTTATAGTCACAAATGGGCCAAAGAGTAAGTGGTCATATGACGACTAGGTTTAGGCTTTGGTATAAAGCTGAATAAGGATAAGTCTGAATATTGAAATTATGAGGCTTTGGATGCATTTAAACTACATTTGCATCCAAACCACAAGAAGTCCTGAAGATTTGGGCCCTGATGATTTGGGTTTTTTGATATGGAAACAAACCTCAGTGGAGGGTCTGAATCAAACTCCCTGAAGTACGAATTGTTGTTTTTAAAGCAATCGTTAGCACATATATGTTATATTTCATATCTTCTGCACTTAGCCAATCTGTGGGGCCCCAGTCCAAGATCTTTGGTGCACCATGCGATTGCGCACACAGGCCGTTTTAAAATGAGCACGACCGGGGAGAGGGTCCGTGTGCGCTGAGTGGCATGGCCGTGAACTGCCCACCCACCCACATGGGGTGAGCGGGGAGGGATTCAAATAGACGAGGGATGCATGTGTGCCCGTACCCACACACATTTTAGCTTTCCCCCACATGGAGTAGTCTGGATTTTTCTCCGATGCTCCATGAGTGGCCATGGGTGGGGGGTGCATGGGTCACTTTCCACCATAGAAAGCTTCTCTGTATCAAAATATTTATTTCCATTGTTGGAAAGCCAGCACACAGACTGACATTTGGCACAGTCTAGTTATACAGAGTATAATACAAATATACAGTTAACAACAGTAGCTGACACTTTTCAGATAATTATACATTGCAGCATTAAAGAACATCAAATAATTGCTGTTGTTATGAACAATGTGTATGGCTATGGTTGCAAACTGGGTCAGTTAAGCTCTGTAAACAATAAAGATCATGGCCTCTCAGTTGATACATATTTATCATTTCTATTTTTGGTGTCTGTCGATCCAGGGGCATCTGGATCGCATCAGTTTCCTTGACCCCTCACAGTCTGGCTTTGTCCAGGTTATGGCACAGAAACTACACTTGTGGCTTTGGTCAACAATCTTTGCTGGGAGTTGGACCGGGGTCGGTCCACTGTCTTGATTTTGTTAGATCTCTCAGTCACCTTTAATATGGTTGATCATGAGATGTTGGTGACTCGCCTGCAGGACCGTGCTGGTGTGGGCGGGACTGTTCTTGAATGGTTCCGCTTATTCCTGGCCAGGAGAACTCAGCATGTGGTGCCTGAGGGGATATTCATCCTCCCCCCAGGACCTCACGTGTGGAGTCCTGCAGGGATCCATTCTGTCTTCTCTCTTGTTCAACGTGTACATGCAGCCCTTGGGCAAGATCGTGAGAGGATTTGGAGTTCAGTGTCATCAATATGCTGATGATACTCAACCATATCTCTCATTTTCATCTAACCCAGGCCTGGCAGTCTCGGTGTTTGCCCGGTGTCTGGCTGTGGTGGGGGATTGGATGAGGGCGAGCCATCTGAACCTGAATCCTGACAAGACAGAGGTGATGTTAGTAAGTAAGGGCGAAGGAGTGGTAGCCCCCATCATTGATGAGGTGCATCCCTCCCTTGTTTCTCAGGTTCAGAGCCTGGGAGTCCTCCTCGATTCAAAGCTCCACCTGGATGCCCAGGTGGTGGCTGTGGTAAGGAGTGCGCTCGGTAAATTACATCTTGTCCAACATCTTAGGCCGTATATCTTGGGCTCTGATCTTGCCACTATCATCCATGCGTTCATCACCTCACGTCTGGACTACTGTAACACACTCTACGTGGGACTAGCCTTGGTAACGACCCTGAGACTGCAGCTGGTGCAAAATATGGGGGCCCATCTTCTGGAGTGTGGCAGGTTGTTGGAAGCATATAACACCGGTGCTCCGTTCTCTGCACTAGTTGCCTATAATCTTCTGGGTCTGATTCAAAGTGTTGGTTATTACCTTTAAAGACCTATACGGCTTGGGCCCCGCTTACCTGCGGGACTACCTCACCCCTTGTGTCCTGTATTGGCCCCTGCGGTTGACTGGGGACACCTGCTTGGAGGTTCCCCTGGTTTCCCAGGGGGTCATGTTTGAGAGGGTGTTCACGGTGGCCCTGCTGCAGTTATGGAACTCCCTCCCGGTAGAGGTTCATTGCTCTCCCAATCTTCACTCCTTCCATCGACAATGTAAAACCTGGTTATTTCACCAGGCTTTTGGTGAGGGCGGTGGGTAATGGGTGGACTTTTAGCTGTATGTATGGGGTCTTTTTAGCGAGTCCCTGATTGAGTTTTTATTGATATTTTATGTGTATGTTGTTCTATATTTTTATATTTTATATAATTTTATTGTTCACTACCCAGAGCTACCTGTGGGAGGAGGGTGCAGTATAAAAATGTTGGCATGCATAAATAAATAAATAAATATCCTACTTTCCTTAAAAGGCAAAATTCTAATCATCTTGAATTGAAAATACGCTGCCTAACATTACCAAGTGCTTAGCATGAAAGCTATTCTTGGTACAGCTGGACCATATTGGGGCTGGATTCAGAAAATCATAGTGTGGACAAAACCACAGAGTTGGACTTGGTCTAGACATAATTTCTAATCAACATTTCAGTGAATGAGTAAATGCTGAAATGTTATTTTTGAAATTTTGCTTTTCATATTTTGCATATTCAACCTCTCTACTCCAAAATGCATTTCAGTAATTCACTCTAGAAGTTATGCGGACCTAGAGTAGATGTCCTTTGAGATAGCTACATCAAAGAGACATTGGGTACTTTCAGACATGACGCTAACCACCCTTTAACCACCCTTGGTGGTTATTTATGCATGTTGCAGGGCTGCATAGGGCACCAATACAGCCCTGCAACATGCATAAATAACCACCAAGGGTGGTTAAAGGGTGATTAGCGTCATGTCTGAAAGTACCCATAATCACAAATGCCTTCCCAGTATCAGATGTAAGGGGGGTGCATTTGCCAGTGATGACACCTGAGAAGCAGAGCCAAAGAATTTTCCAAATTGTGAAACTTTTGACAAACAGATGGGCAATCTGTCTCAATAATGAGAGTTAATATCTCTGCAATGCTTCTTACAAGCCACGAACAGCATCCCTGTCTTGTCCAGACTGAGTGTGTCATCCAAGGGTAAAAACAAACGTGATACTGCATTGGCCTGCTGTGGCCCAGGACCACTGCACATGTGGTTCTGCTCCGCCAAATGTGGCCCTTGCTACTATCCTGGGACAGGTAGGCGGTTGGCCCTGGGTCCGATCCCAGGTGCCCATCCCAGGCCAAGGGCTGCCCACACAGGCCAATGCAGACTAGCATGTTTGTTTGGCCCTGCCATTCCTGTCATGGGGCCATGGCTGTACATCATGGTAGGTGGCGAGGTGCTGGGAGCAGAGTGAGCTGCCTGCATGTTGTGGTTTCCCCACATGAGTTGTGCAGGTGGTAGGAGAGTTCTCCTGATGGCAGGCATGTTTGTTCCTTGCTGCTCGCTGACCCAGAGGGTGGCCGCCACGATTTTCCTTTCCAGGCCAGGAAGCTGCCACACCGACTGCACGTTTGTTTTTACCTCATGTCCTTGGCTCAGCCAGACACTGAGAAACACAGACACTGCACCATCTGTGTTCAATGAAATAGATGTACAGCTAAGTATCTTAAGGAACATGGCTTAGTCGTGCTTCTGCAACAAAGGTTTCCATGTGATTTTGAGATCCTGTAGTTTTGTTTATGAAATGAGTTCTGCATTGCTCCCGTAAGCTTCAGTGTATATGTGTGTTTGATTTACACACTGAATTTAATATCATTGGGTGCATTCTTTCTTAGTAAAATTGCTTTTTTAAATGTTGAGTTACGCATCATACACACATGTGGCTTTGTGGCTTTCTTGCTTTCACTTGCAGCAGCCATGACCTACATAGGGAACATAAGAACATAAGAAGTGCCATACTGGGTCAGACCAATGGTCCATCTAGCCCAGCATCCTGTCTCCAACAGTGGCCAATCACGGTGGCTTGGGAGAAGCAACCAACAGGTCACAATGGGGGATCCATTCCCTGTTGTTTCCCCCAGCTCCCATCATGTTCCCTGATCCTGTCTGGCTAATAGCTGCTAATGGATCTATCTTCCAGAAACTTGTCCAAACCTCTTTTAAACTCAGCTATAGTACTGGCCATTACCACAGCCTCTGGCAATAGATTCCACAACCCAATTCATTATATGCGGAGTGAAAAAATATTTTCTTTTATTTATTTTAGACTTGCCACCCTTGAGTTTCATGGAGTGTTCCTTAGTTGAGTCCCTACTAGCTGAGAGGGTAAATAACTGCTCCTTGTTTATTAGTTCCACACCACTCATGATTTTATAGACCTCTATCATATCTCCTCTCAGTCATCTCTTCTCCAAGCTGAAGAGCCCCAACCTACCAAGCTTCTCCTCATATGGGAGCCCTTCTATGCCGTTGATCATTTTTGTTGCCCTTCTCTGTACCTTTTCTAGTTCAGCTATGTCTTTTTTGAGATGGAGCGACCAGAACTGCACACAATATTCAAAGTGCGGTCGCACCATTGATTTGTATAGAGACATTATGACATCCTCAGTTTTATTCTCTATCCCATTGCAAATAACTCCTAACATTCTGAACAGGAGATATCCCCTTCTGAATGACTCCTAACATTCTGAACAGGAGATATGAACACTGGAGCCTTCATGGCTGATGAGCAATTATACAATGCTGCTTTATGAGACTTATCAGCACATGAGGTCAGAGCAGAGGTACACATGCCAAAAACCAGACATTACCTCTGTGCATTATTGCTGTATAGATATCTTTATTAACCCATGAAGGGTCCAGAGGTGAGTAAAATAATCCTGACTTGTATTTAATAGTATCAAATGTAGCTGACATATCTAAGAGAATCAGCAGGGACATCTATCAATATCTCTATTCTTGGATGATTTCAAAAAGCCATATTATTAATTTTTTAATTTTTACCCTGCCTTTCCCACCAACGGTGGCTCAGGGTGGCTTACAATAGCAAAATATAAAATACAAATAAAAAACAACCAAAAATAAAAAAACATAAAATACCCTACACCATCTTCCCACCCCAAGTCCCCAACCTCCTAACTCACCCCATCTCCTCACAACACCCCCTAACTTCCACTGCCAAATGCCTTTGTGAATAAAACAATTTTGCACCGCCTCCTAAAAGTGCTCAAATCTTGACATAAAAAACCTCCTGTGGGAGGGAGTTCCACAGCTGCGGAGCAGTGGCCAAGAACACCCTCCTCACTGTGGAGACCAGGTTAAAAACCAGTACCTCTAGACGGGCATCCCCAGCCAACCACAAAGACTGCGATGAGACATGATAAGGCCAGGCAATCTGCCAGATAAGTGGGTCCCAAGCTATTTATTTATTTATTTATTTATTTATTTAAACATTTATTTAAACAAAGGCAGCTCAGGGCGGCTTACAATATATAAAAATACATATATAAAAATACACAAACAACAAACATAAAACATCTAAAAAGGGAGGGAAACATTCCCCACAGGAAAAGAGGAGGTAGGAAAAAAAAATCCCCACCCTGACCACCCCCATAAAAATAAAAACCCATCCTTACCCATTTCCCTTGCCAAAGGCCTGGCGGAACAGCCAGGTCTTACATTGATGTCGAAAAGAGGAGAGGTCCAGGAGGAAGTTCCACAATCTCAGCGTGGCCATCAAAAACACCCACTCCATAGTGGACACCCAGGGGACTTCGAGAAGGGCGCTTATAGTAGACCGCAGAGCTTGATCCAGAGCGAGGTGATCCTGCAGATATATGGGGCCCAAGCCGTATAGGACTTTATAGGTAAGAACCAGGACCTTGAATCGGGCCCAACGCAGAGAACGGAGCATGGGTGTAATATGCTCCCTGAGGCCCATTCCCATAAGGAGACTCTGAACCATCACCATGGGCAACCCCATGTAGAGTGGTTTATAATAGTCCAGTTTTGAGGTGATGAAAGCGTGGATGATAGTGGCCAGGTCGGAGTGTGAGATGTACGTCCAAAGTTGTTGCACCAGGTGTAATTGGCGGAATGCGCTCCTCACCACAGTTCAATCTGGGCATCTAGACGAAGCTGTACATCAAGGAGCACTCCCAGACTCTGAACCTGGGGAACCAGTGGACGGGGCGAACCCCATCAATGACAGGGGATGCCACAGCCACCGCCTTCCCCACTAGCATCATTTCCGTCTCGTCAGGATTCAACTTCAGTTGGCTCACCCTCATCCAGTCCCACACAGCCGGGCTTTAAAGGTCAAACCCAGCACCTTGAATTGTGCCCAGAAGACAATAAGCAACCAGTGCAGATTCCGGAGCACCAGTGTTACATTCGCCCGGTGACCCTCCCCCGTAAGGATCCAGGCCTCCGCATTCTGCACCAGCTACAGCTTCTGAACAGTCTTCAAGGGCAGCCCCATGTAGAGCACATTGCAGTAGTCTAGTCTCGAGGTAATGAAGACCTAGATGATGGTTGCCAGATCCGAATCAGAAAGTAAAGTCTGCAGCTTCCTCACCAGAATGAGTTGGTGAAAAGCACTCCTGGTCACCACTGCCACCTGAGATTACAAGCACTCCAGGAGCACTCCAAGGCTGCGAATCTGAGTGACCTGAGGGTATGGGGAGGGTCCCATAATGGGGAGGGTCAATAATGGGGGTCCCAATCCCCTCAAGGTCACAAGGCCAGCCAATCATCATCACCTCAATCTTGTCAGGATTCATCCCCAGTTGACCCACCCTCATCCAGTCCCCCATAGCAGCCAGGCAACGGGTAAGCATCAAGACTGCAGGACCTGGTTTGGATGAAAAAGAGAGGTAGAGCTTGGTGTCATCTGCATACTGATGACACCTCACTCCAACCCCCCGAATAATCTCACCAAGTGGCTTCATATACACTTTGAACAAGAGGAGTGGGGTGGGGGGGACCCTGCAGGACCCCACAGGGAAGATCCCGAGTTGACGATGAGCAATTACCCATCACCATCTGCCGAGACCTCCCTGACAGTAAAGAGTGAAGAGAAGGTTAGACACAGGCCAATAGTTGGCAGGGGAGCCAGCATCCAAGGTGGTTTCTTGAGCAGAGGCCGGATAGTTGCCATCTTATTGTCCGACATCCTGCCCTCCCAAAGGGAGGTGTTAACAACCTCAGCCAGCAATAGCCCTAATGTCTCCTGGCTGGCTTTCACCAACCAGGACAGACATGGATCTAATTCACAACTGGTGGCTCACACAGCCCCAAGCACATATACAACTGTGGCTAATCTCTTTGCTGCACATTCATTAAAAGACCGCTTCTGTGGGGCTTAATGAAGTTATGAGGGTGCAAATTTAACTTCAGTGCCACAACTTTCTCTGTAAATTTAATTAACAGGGATGGGGTTGAGATGGAAGAGCCATTGGTGAACGCTCAGAACAGGCATCTTACTGAATATGGTTCTTATGATCACTCATTGGAAGAAAGCTGGCATACTTCCCAATAATTCCTTATCTCATCCACAGAAGGGCACATACCTGTCATCATCTTCTGTTTGACATTAACAAGCACCAGTCCAGCTTGCAGGACAAAGCGGAGGATGTAAATTCATAATTTTAAAGGCAAAAAACGGGGATATTAGACAAAGTATTCCAAGTAACTTT
The DNA here is from genome assembly GCA_003113815.1 of Sphenodon punctatus. Taxonomy (NCBI): domain Eukaryota; kingdom Metazoa; phylum Chordata; class Lepidosauria; order Sphenodontia; family Sphenodontidae; genus Sphenodon; species Sphenodon punctatus. The sequence goes on from QEPC01012801.1 coordinate 4,192,879, forward strand.
ATTTGTTCAGTTTGCCTGTAGACTAAAATTGTCAGTTTGCCTGTAGACTAAAACCACAACCTTTTGTGAACCTGAGATAATACTGTGTACCTGACTCTTAAATATTTTTTTCGCTGTTTTCATGTGCAGGGAAATAAGGGACTATAAAATGTACATAGCACTAATGTTTCTAGAATATTATAAACCAGACAGTAAGCTGGCATAGACTGGGGTGAGTCTAAGGGCTCAGTACAAAAGGAAATTATGCACGTGAAGGGCTATCCGCAGCCTTTTATCCAAAGCTACGTTCCCTTTGTCTTTTATCCTCTTAACACAGCACAATGGAATGTTATTTTCTATTGTTTTTCATGAAAAAATGTAACTTTACTGTCATGAATTACTGTAAATTAACACATTTACAGTGAGAGGAAATTAAGTGGGAAGAGGCGGGAGGGGATGGGGTGTTTGTGCTTCCAGCTGAAATCTTAAAAGAGATGTAATGTTGGATTCCAATTCAGTAAGGGATGTAAACGTGAGTAGTCCCTTAAATTTCTTGCTGAATCATGCCTTTTTTGCAGTAGAAAGATAGAGATAGGATGATTTAATCAATACGGTATGCAGCAGAACTAATAGCAGCAAAGTTCTTCAGCATAAAATGGAAGAGGAGGTCTGTGAGACCTCCAAGCAAATCCATTAAGAGTTTTAAAAATAAAAGCAGTTTTCATATGACCCCTAAAATGGAAGGGCAGCAAACACAAGATGCTTAAAAGTGTCCTAAAAGATTAAAGCAATGGACTGTTGCAGAGTAATAACTGATTCACGATCAGTAAGGACAAATGAAGCTGAAGGTTTAAAAACAGAACTTTACTTAAGCTTTCTCAGGCACAGATCCTTAGTTGCATCCAAATAGTAGTAAGACAAAATGGAGACTGAGACAAAGAGAGAGAAGGGAAGAAGGAGGAATTCAACTGTAAAACCCCAACTCCCTTCCATGTACATATAAACATAGCAGTGCGATCTGGTGGCTCTATAGTCAATTACTGTTCTTAATTCAGTAGCTTTTACTTATGGATGTTGCATACACCAACACCTCTTCTCAACAGACAAAAGTTAACTTACTATGCCCATTTTACTTAGTAGCTTTCGGTGGTGCTCTCCTGCTAAAGGTTTTGTCAGGGCATCTGCTACCATGTCTTCTGTAGGACAATATTGCATGTCTATAAGTCCTTGTTCTTGCGAGTCTCTTAGGAAATGATATTTCACGTCTATATGTTTGGTCCTCGGGTTTACTCTTTCCGTTTGTGCGAGTACAATACAGCCTTGGTTGTCTTCCAAAATTTGTATAGGGCTGTTCAGTTCTTTTCCCAAGTCTGTGAGCAATTGTCGTAGCCAAATTACCTCTTGACTAGCATGCGCGGCTGCAACATACTCGGCTTCTGTTGAGGAGAGTGCTACTGTGGTCTGTTTCTTGCTAGACCAACTGATGGGTCCCCCTCCTAGCAGAAATAGCCAACCACTGGTGGATTTTCTGTCAGAGCTGTCCCCAGCCCAATCTGCATCTACATATCCTGTCAGGTTACATCCAGAAGTTGCAGGTAGCTGCAGTTTAAGGTGTGCGGTTCCCTTCAGGTAGCGCATGACCCTCTTTACCGCATTCCAGTCTTTCTGACTTGGTGCTGATACTTTCCTGCATAGGATTCCTATTGCTGCTGCAATGTCTGGTCTAGTGATGGTGGCGATATACAATAGTTTCCCAATTGCGCTTCTGTATTGTCGGTTGTCTGGCAGTTGCATGCTTTGTTCTTCAGTCTCCTTCAGGTGGTTAGTTTCCATGGGAGTGCTTACTGCCTTGGCATCTTTCATTCCGAAGCTTTCTAGCAATTCTTCTATTTTATGCCTTTGGTTGAGGAGATAACTTCCATTATCATCTCTTTCTACTTGTATACCTAGGTAATGTGTTATGTTTCCTAGGTCTTTTGTCTCAAAGTTTTGATTCAGGGTTTTCATTATTCCGCGGTCATCCCCTTCTTGCTCATAGCATATCAATATGTCATCAACGTAAATCAATATGAAAAACCATCTGTCATCCTGTTTCTTTGAATATAAGCAAGGATCCGCTTTACTTCTGATGAAATTTTCCTTTGTGAGTACTGTGTTTATTTTTGTATTCCATGCTCTGGCCGCTTGTTTGAGTCCATATATGCTCTTTTTCAACTTGCATACAAGGTCTGGTCTTTCGGTGTCTTTGAATCCTGGTGGCTGTTCCATGTAGATGTCTTCTTTTAGTTCTCCATGTAGGAATGCTGTTTTCACATCCAGATGTTTAACCTGCATTCCTTTCTCTGCTGCTATGCTCAATAGTGTCCTGATTGTGGTGTACTTGACTACTGGGGCAAACGTTTCGTCATAATCTTCGCCATATTTCTGTGAGTATCCTTTAGCGACTAGTCGGGCCTTGTATCATTCTGCCTTGCCTTCAGCATTGTATTTGATTTTAAATGTCCACTTACATCCTATGGTCTTTCTGCCCATTGGTAGTGTACACAGTGTCCAGGTTTGATTTTCATGCATGGACTTTATTTCTTCTGTTGCTGCCTTTACCCATTTGTTGTGTTCCCCTTCTGACATTTGTAAGACATCTTCCCATGTCGATGGCTCAGACAGTCTGTCGGTACTTGCTTTGTAGGACAGGCGGGTGGGTGGTTTGCCTTTATTTTCCCTGGTAGATCTTCTGATTTCAACATCTGCAGGTGATTGGGTTTGTTCCTGCATCTCAGTTGAGCTTGTGCTGATTTCAACTGTTTGTTCCTTGGTTGCACTCAAGCGATACAGGTGTCCATCTGCATAGGCTCTGGCTAGGACCCTTGTCCCCTTTTGGATTGTGCATTCATTACCCCGGAACTTGACGGTGAGCCCTTTCTCTGTTAGGCGTTTAACGGATAGGAGTCCTCCCTCTAAGCCAGGTACATACAGCACATCCTTTACCGGTATTGCTAGTGTGCCTCCGTGTGGCTTGTTGCAACTTAGAATTCCTTCGCCAATACCTTCTGCAGTGATGCTGCTTCCATCAGCGAGGTATATCTCTTCTTTGTTGCTTGGGTCCAGTACCGTGAAAAAGCTCTTGTCGCTGGTCATGTGACTTGTGGCTCCAGAGTCGACACACCAGTCCTGTGATGAGTTGGTCTGTGTTGCTCTAAAACATCCTCTCCACTGTTCTGTGGTTGTGTCACTGGTTGTAGCCTTGGCCCTTTGCTTAGACACTTGTGGAGATCGCTTTTGTTGTTCTGCCTTCCATATGGAGCAGTCTTTCTTTAGGTGTCCTTCTTTCTTGCACCGAAAACATGCCCTTGTTTCCTTCTTGTGCAATCTGTTGTCTGCAATTCTCAGGGCAGTTTCCTTATCCTGTTCCTGATTGTCTTGCATGATTTCTTTCCTGCGCTGGAATTCATCCATGAGTCTCCCTTTTACAAATTCCAGTGTTAGTTCTGCCTCAGGCCTTGTCTCTAGGGCGTTTATGAGGGCGCTGTATGATTCAGGCAGGCTGCAGAGAAGTAAGGCCGCCACGTGGTTGTCTTTTATCTCTTCACCGATGCCTCGCAGTTGTGCTACCACTTCCAGCATTGAATTTATGTGATCCTGCATCTCCTTCCCTTTACCAAGTCTCATCTGGTACAGTTTCCTTAGGAGAAACAGCTTACTGTTCAAGCTGGTCCTTTCATGCAGCTTCTGCAGTGCATTCCACATGCCCTTTGCTGTGGCCTCCTCCCTTATGTGGATTAACTGGTCATCTTCTACTAGCAGGCTTATGGTTGCCTTTGCCTGTCTGTTCTTTCTGTCCCACACCTCAGGGTTTGCTGCAGGTCTGTCTGTGGTGATCACCTCCCACTGGTCATCTTTGGATAGGAGCATTTCTATTTTGAATTTCCACAACTGGTAGTTTGTGTTATTCAGCTTGCAGACTGAAAGCTTTAATTCAGAGCTGCTGGCCATGCTTGCTTCCCTCCCCTCAGATTGGGATTCTGGTTCTTCTGCTCACTTACAGTTAGTAGGCCTCCTCTGGGAGTTTCCTTTGGGCCTCTTTTCCTTTCAGCTCACTTCCAGTCTTTAGAGTTGTTCTGGGCTGTTCTGAAGAGGTCTGGGCCCATAACCTGTTGCAGAGTAATAACTGATTCGCAATCAGTAAGGACAAATGCAGCTGAAGGTTTAAAAACAGAACTTTACTTAAGCTTTCTCAGGCACAGATCCTTAGTTGCATCTAACTAGTAGTAAGACAAAATGGAGACTGAAACAATGAGAGAGAAGGGAAGAAGGAGTGGTTACACAAAGGAATTCAACTGCAAAACCCCATCTCCCTTCCATGTACACATAAACTTAGCAGCGCCATCTGGTGGCTCTATAGTCAATTACTGTTCTTAATACAGCAGGCATTAACTTATGGATGTTGCATATACCAACACCCCTTCTCAACAGACAGAAGTTAACCTACTATGCCCATTTTACTTAGTAGCTTTCGGTGGCGCTCTCCTGCTAAAGGTTTTGTCAGGGCATCTGCTACCATGTCTTCTGTAGCTGCCTTTGTCCATTTGTTGTGTTCCCCTTCTGACGTTTGTAAGACGTCTTCCCATGTTGATGGCTCAGACAGTCTGTCGGTACTTGCTTTGTAGGACAGGCGGGTGGGTGGTTTGCCTTTATTTTCCCTGGTAGATCTTCTGATTTCAACATCTGCAGGTGATTGGGTTTGTTCCTGCATCTCAGTTGAGCTTGTGCTGATTTCAACTGTTTGTTCAGGACGCTCTTCTCCTCCTGATTCAGGACATGCTTCTTCTCCTGATTCTTGTAAGGACATTACACTGTTGCTTGGGTTTTCTTCGAAAGTCACGCTGTTGCTGATAGTTACTTTGTCTGTGTGTGGGTTGAGGATTCTGTATCCTTTGGAGTGTTCGCTGTATCCAACAAGAATCCCTTCCACAGCTCGGTTTTGTAGTTTGGTGCGTTTCTCTTCCGGAATGTACACGTATGCCTTGCATCCAAACACTTTGATGTGTCCCACACTAGGCTTCTCTCCATACCAGAGTTCATATGGAGTTTTACTTGCTGTTCTTGAGTAGAGTCGGTTCTGTAGATATGTCGCCGTAACTACTGCCTCGCCCCAATATTTTTCTGGCAGTCCAGAGTCCGTCAACATGCACCTGATCATTTCTGTTAAGGTTCTGTTCTTTCTTTCAGCTACCCCATTTTGCTCGGGCGTGTATGGTACCGTCTTCTGGTGCTCTATCCCGTGGGCTCTCAGGAAGTCTTCAACTCTCTTTCCTGTGTATTCGCCTCCGTTGTCGGTTCGAAGTACGAGCGGCTTGCGTTGGAATCTGTTGCTTGTCATGGTTATGTAGTCCTTTAATTTTTCCAGTACTTCATCCTTATGCTTCATGAGGTATGTGACTGTGTATCTTGAGTAGTCATCTATGAATGTCATTATGTATCTGTTCCCTCCAGGTGTGGGTACTTTCATGGGGCCGCACACATCGCTGTGTATGAGGTCAAGTGGCTTGGAGGTTCTTGTCTGGCTTGCCTTGGGGAGCGTTGCTCTGGTGGCTTTAGCTTTGATACAGCATTCACATCTCATGGTCAAGGGACATGCTGTTACTATCAGGTCTTTTGTCAGCTGCTGTCTTTGCAGTTCCTTTATACTTTCTGGGTGCCTGTGACCCAGGCGTCGATGCCACAGATGAATGCAGTCCTTGTGTTGCTCATGTGCAGTGAGTTTTGCTTGTTCCTTGGTTGCACTCAAGCGATACAGGTGCTCATCTGCATAGGCTCTGGCTAGGACCCTTGTCCCCTTCTGGATTGTGCATTCATTACCCCGGAACTTGACGGTGAGCCCTTTCTCTGTTAGGCGTTTAACGGATAGGAGTCCTCCCTCTAAGCCAGGTACATACAGCACATCCTTTACCGGTATTGCTAGTGTGCCTCCGTGTGGCTTGTTGCAACTTAGAATTCCTTCGCCAATACCTTCTGCAGTGATGCTGCTTCCATCAGCGAGGTATAGCTCTTCTTTGTTGCTTGGGTCCAGTACCATGAAAAAGCTCTTGTCGTTTGTCATGTGACTTGTGGCTCCAGAGTCGACACACCAGTCATATGATGAGTTGGTCTGTGTTGCTCTAAAACATCCACTCCACTGTTCTGGGGTTGTGTCACTGGTTGTAGCCTTGGCCCTTTGCTTAGACACTTGTGGAGATTGCTTTTGTTGTTCTGCCTTCCATATGGACCAGTCTTTCTTTAGGTGTCCTTCTTTCTTGCACCGAAAACATGCTCTTGTTTCCTTCTTGTGCAATCTGTTGTCTGCAATTCTCAGGGCAGTTTCTTTATCTTGGTCCTGATTATCTTGCATGATTTCTTTCCTGCGCTGGAATTCATCCATGAGTCTCCCTTTTACAAATTCCAGTGTTAGTTCTGCTTCAGGCCTTGTCTCTAGGGTGTTTATGCGGGCGCTGTATGATTCAGGAAGGCTGCAGAGAAGTACGGCTTCCACGTGGTTGTCTTTTATCTCTTCACCGATGCCTTGCAGTTGTGCTACCACTTCCAGCATTGAATTTATGTGACCCTGCATCTCCTTCCCTTTACCAAGTCTCATCTGGTACCGTTTCCTTAGGAGAAACAGCTTACTGTTCAAGCTGGTCCTTTCATGCAGCTTCTGCAGTGCATTCCACATGCTCTTTGCTGTGGCCTCACCTCTTATGTGGATTAATTGGTCATCTTCTACTAGCAGGCTTATGGTTGCCTTTGCCTGTCTGTTCTTTCTGTCCCACTCCCCGGGGTTTGCTGCAGGTCTGTTTGTGGTGATCACCTCCCAATGGTCATCTTTGGATAGGAGCATTTCTGTTTTGAATTTCCACAACTGGTAGTTTGTGTTATTCAGCTTACAGACTGAAAGCTTTAATTCAGAACTGCTGGCCATGCTTGCTTCCCTCCCCTCAGATTGGGATTCTGGTTCTTCTGTTCACTTACAGTTAGTAGGCCTCCTCTAGGAGTTTCCTTTGGGCCTCTTTTCCTTTCAGCTCACTTCCAGACTTTAGAGTTGTTCTGGGCTGTTCTGAAGAGGTCTGGACCCATAACCTGTTGCAGAGTAATAACTGATTCGCGATCAGTAAGGACAAATGCAGCTAAAGGTTTAAAAACAGAACTTTACTTAAGCTTTCTCAGGCACAGATCCTTAGTTGCATCTAACTAGTAGTAAGACAAAATGGAGACTGAGGCAAAGAGAGAGAAGGGAAGAAGGAGTGGTTACACAAAGGAATTCAACTGTAAAACCCCATCTCCCTTCCATGTACA
>QEPC01012801.1:4215241-4226223 GCA_003113815.1 Sphenodon punctatus
CACAGCAATGGGGGAGCAGGGCCCTCAGGGAAGCACAGAACAATGGGGGAAACACAGAGAACACAACAGGGAGGACACAACTAACCAGACACCCAAACAACCAACACCATAGGAAGAGAAGACTCACTGACAAAAGGAGGGAACGGTGATGCACAAGACATCACACAGGGATTCACACACAAGGGGTAAGAGCAGTTGCACCCACAGCTTCCTGTGGCCACACCACAGGCTATATAGCCACCTGTGGCCAATCAGGAAGCCGGGAGCCAAAGTCAGGGAGACAAGGCACAGCTGGGAAAAGGCGCGGTCACACAGGAGAGGGTGGAGAGGTGGAAAAGAACCCGAGCATCCAAACCTGACCATTATCCCCGCCCAGAGTGGCACCAGCCCTTAAGGCAAACCCAAACCCTCCAGGGCTGGGGATTCAAGACCCAGTCCTGACAGTGGTGTATTAGGGCGAGGGGATCTCCCTTGGGGGGCTGGGGGGTGGCCTCTGGGAGAGCTGGGGTGGTCTGCAGCCATAGGGGTCATGCTGGGCCGGGGGAATTATGGTCCTTCTGGGAGGCGAGTTTGATCTGTGAGATGAGACAGATGATGTATACCTGTCTTGCTCACTGGCCCCCAGGCAGATGGTGAGGTGATTGAGGATCAGAGGGCCCCTGGCCTCAGTTTGATGCTGGTAAATACGAGGTCAGTGGCTAATAAGTCAACTGCGGTCTGGGAGATGATCCTGGACCAGGTGGCCGACCTCGCATGTGTTATGAAGACTTGGCTGGACACTGAGGGTATTTTCAGACATTACGAGATCATGCTCAACCACAGTCAATTCCCTGTGGTGGGGAATGGTCCCGTAACATCTGTTGGGGAACCAGAAGTTCCCCCCCAGATTTTTACCACACTCAATCCCCGCCGGGAATCACAGTCACCATGCGATCAGCTAAATCCATGGGGCCGGTGCCAATCACGTGGTGAAGGTGATTCCCGGCGGGGATGAAGGGGCCCGTCATGTCTGGACGGGGATCACGGGCCGGAATCCCTTTTGGGATTCCCGCCCATGGCAATTTTGGGCGGGCGCTGCGGCTGCATTGGCTGCGGTGCCTGCCTGTCTCCCCAGAGGGCGGGCGGCGAGGGAGTGTGGAGGGGGCAGGGCCATGCGGCCGCACGTTGCACCGCGCGGCCCCTCCCCGATTCCCCGCTGGGATCTCCCGGCACGTCTGTTGGCCGTGCCGGAGTGATCCCGGCGGGGAATCTCAGGGTTTTTTCCGTGATGGGGCGAAGTCGCCCCGTCACGTCTGAAAACACCCTGAGTTGGGGCCTGTATTGGCTGACCTTGTTCCAACTGGGTACTCCGTTCAGCATCAGCTGCGGCTGGAGAGACAGGGATGGGTGGTGGTGTAGCCATTATTTTTAAGGACACCTGGTCTGTGAGGAGATTTCCTGTGCAACCTATCATGGGTGTGGAGGGTCTCCATCTGATGTTGGATTTGGCCGGAGACAGCGTGGGGCTGATATACTGGGCACCCGTACAGCAGCTTCCCTGCCCGCACTGACCGAGCTGGTGTTGGAGATGGTCTTGCGGTCCCCCAGGGTGATAGTCCTGGGGGCCTTCAACATCCAATTCAATTCAATAAGTTTATTAGGCATTAGCTTGTGCCATAGCCATTCCATAAGTAAAATACACACATACATAACAAATCATACATAAATAAACATAAGCAAACACAAACAAATAATATATTTTTTTATATATGTGTTGTTAAGCCAATACCATCAACATACAAGTCACACTCTATTACCATACAAGGCCTCAAATCAAACATCAAATAAAATATATTGAAATTATAAAATATAAATATCAAAAGGTACAGTTTAGAGCCTTTGCCATCAACAATCAATTCATTTCAATACAAGGCCTCAAGTCAAAAACGTAAAATAAAAAGTATATTTAAAATAATAAAATATGCATATCAAAGGTACAGTTTAAAGAACACACAGCAAATTAACATTTCCAAAATCGGATGTCTCTAGTTCTCTTGAGTTACAATTTTGCTTATGTAAATCTCTGATTTTCATTGCAGAATACAGGAACAGGGCAACATGTTTCACAGCAATCTTGGACTTTCCCTCCAGGAGTTCGACCACCAAACTCTCCTCGCCTACCATGGATTTCCTCTCAGTCAAAGGGAAAATATATCATTTGCGTATTTGTTCATACCATTTACAATGAAGAATGATATGAATAGTAGTTTCTTGTTCCTTCCTGGAGCACTGGCATAAGCAGGCCTCGTAAGGAAGCCGTACCATCCTTCCTTCCACCACTGCTGATGGTAACTGCTGAAAACGAGCCAACGTAATGGCCCTTGTTTGGCTATATTCAGTTATCTCTGATAAATAGGAAGGCACCACCAAGTCTGTATTTATCCTTTTATACAATGTAGAGATCTTTTGACTGGAACATGCTGCCAACATTTCTTGTCTTACTTGGTCAAATAATCGTTTTTTCACTAGGGAGGTAGCAGCCTTACAGCCTAACTGGCTCAATGCTGTCGGGAAAAATCCCAAATGGGCCAAAAGCTCACACACCTCCCCATACCAAGGACCGTCCTTAGTCAGTTGATAGGCAATAGCCTGAAAGGATGAGTTAGGAGCAAAATACAGCTTAGCCCAGTAATTGATAACCCGTAGAATAATTCTTTTGGCCAGGGGAATATACCCTACTTCTGCCTGTAACAGAACTACAGGTGTATTTCTAGGGACCGCAAGTATTGCCCTAAGGAAAAAACTTTAAAGGGGTTCCAACCTTGATCCCAAGGAGGTACCCCATATTTCTGCTCCATATAGAATTTTAGGAGGCATCTGCATCTCAAAAATCCTTAGGGGCGGAAGTGGGAATCTTCCCCCTCTTGAATATTAAAAACCCATAAACTCTTGAGAGGCTACTGCGGCAGTTACCTTGATCTTTTCTAACTGATCTGACCACTTCTTTTTAGCAGAAATCATGACTCCAAAGTATTTATAACTGAAAACCTGCGGATATACTGCACTGCCCAATCCTCCATTTAAGGATTTTCTTATCTGCGTCCGCCACCAGGACTTTAGTCTTCTGGTAATTTACTTCCAGGGCTTCTGTCTGACAATAATCAGCAAACTTATTAAGCATGCCCCTAAAGCCCACCTGTGAATGGGACTTTAGGATAGTGTCGTCAGCATATAGTAACACTGACAAAGGTTGATTATTAAAGATAATTGGATGAAAATCAGGATTTGACATCTCTACAGCCAGATTATTCATATATAAATTGAATAGGGTGGGAGCCAAAAGGCAACCCTGCCTCACCCCTCTTGTTGATATAACCGACTTAGAAAGATGGCCCTGTCTACTTGTTCGTATTCTCACTGAGGTATTACTGTGGCTGGCCACTAATTGATATAAGAGGCATTTATCAATATTCGTAGTTTCTAATTTTCTCCAAAGTCGCTCTCTGTTAACTGAATCGAATGCTGCCTTTAAATCAATAAAGGCTATATACAAGAGCTTTTAATTTAAATCTGCATATTTCACCATCAAATGATGTAAAAGGAAAATATGATCAACTGTAGAATGTCCTTTCCTAAAGCCTCCTTGCTCTGTCCTCAGCACCTGATTTTCCTGTATCCACTGTTCAGATTTTCCCAGGAGGTAGGCTGAATAGATTTTCCCTACCACACTTAACAAGCTATTGGGCCGATAATTCTTTGGGTCATTTTGTGTACCATTTTTATAAATAGGAACAATAATACTATTTGACCATCCTTTTGGCATCTGACCCGTTATATTTATAGCAGTAAACAAAGGTGCTAATGTCTCACTCCACCAAGTCACATCTGCTTTCAGCAATTCTGGGGGAATAAAATCCACTCTAGGAGCCTTCCCCTTCTTCAATCTACTCAAAATAGGTAATAGCTCCTTTGCTGTTACAGGTGGCCATTGACTCAATTGTAATGGGATGAGTAATAAATCTCCGGACACCCCGGTGGGTGCAGTAAATACCTGAGCAAAATGCATTTCCCAAGCAAGAGCTGGAATACCTACATCCGGGGGGGGAATTCTTTAAGACTCTTCCTGTTCTTACAATCTTCCAAAAGGAAACCGAGTCCCAGTGCTTGGAAGCCTGTTCAAGATTTTTCCAAAGCTGTGTGATGTAAACTTGTTTCTTTAATTTCATCAATTCTTTATACCTTCTCCGCCCCAGAATAAATTCCTCCACTGAAGATGTCAGCGCTTCTTCCCTCATTCTTTTAAACAATTCACGGAGATGTCTCTTTGCACTCCTACACTCCTGATCAAACCAACCCACATGTCTGGACATTAATTTTGTATTACTGTAAAATGGGATAGTAAGTTGAAATTTAAGCAAACTAATCAGAGTTTCAAAATGATGTATCACGTCTAATCCAATACCAGATTGAATCCTTAACGCCAAATTTTGAATGGGGGCTGAGTGGAGTACAGCAACTATAGATAGCTCCAACTCTGGGCTCCACTTTTTCTTCCGAATGCAGTTTTCTTGTGACTTTTTATCACATTTATATCTAAGGGAACTCTTCACATTGAGATTTAGATATAATGTTAGGGGTTGATGATCCGGATCAACCACCGTCCGAACCTCAAAGTCATGGACATTTGCCAATAATGAGGGGGACACACCTACATATACACACACTGTATTAACCCCTCTAGTAGAGAAATAGATGTACTCCCCTTCAGCGTCCCCCGGGGTATTTCCATTCAGGATTGTAAAGCTTATGGACATCATTAATTTATTCATTAGATTGCCATTACTATTTGTAACAGCATCCTTTAAGACAATTCAAAAGCATCCTTTAGAGCCCAAGAAAACGTTTTGAAAGTCCTGGGTGTCATCCAATGCATGTCTCTCCTTTCTTCCTCCCATATGGGCATTAAAATCTCCCGCCACTATCAAATCAACTAAAGAAAAATTATCCACCAGCTGTATCAAAAAGATTCTAAGATCTCTCAAAATATGGGGGTCATAAAATGGAGAATTCCTAGGAGGGATATACACATTCACTATCCCTAAATTTCTATTTCCAGGGAGATTTAATTCCCATCCACCAAAGGATGATCCAAAACCTAAAGAACTAATCTTAAAATTGCTTAAAGCTGTTGAGGCCATTAAGGCTAATCCCACACTAGGTCTACCTCCTCTAACTGATTTTGCTGGAACAGAAAATATATGAAACCCACTGCAGACAATCTCAGATTTGGCCCAGGTTTCTTGCAAAACAACAATATCAAAGTTATATAAACTTTCCACAAACTCTGGATCCTTACTCCTATAATTCCAACCCCCAGTGTTCCATGAAAGGAACCCAAGGGATGCCTGATTTTCCTTGTGGTTGTCCCCTTTACTTAGTAATTTAGAGGTACAAGGGACAGAAATATCAATACCTCGTCTCCACCCTATGGGATCACCGCCTGGAGGGTTTAGGGAAAGGTGTTTAAGGGTATTATTTACAATACCCTTCTCTAAACCCGATTTAATTTTCGGATTGATTTCTAACTTCTTTCTATCTTGAAAATAATTTGACTCCTTTCTCTTGGGGGATTTTCCATTGTTTCGATCATAAATTAATAATGGATATGGATCTTCTCCCATATGAAATCCCCTAAAGGAAGATTCAGCCACAGATAGAAGACGATTCCGCAGTTCAGGGGCCCTTATTCCTATTCTAATAGGGGGGAATTTAAATCTACCCTGATGATGGTCTAGCCTTTTGACATAAATTACTTCACTAAATGCCTGCTGAAGAGAAATTTTTAAATTCCTAAATAATAAATCACATATCTTAGATTTCAGAATTTTCTGATTTCCACCTTTACCTCTGGGGAAGTCATACAGAATCACATTTTGGCTTCTTAATTTTTGCTGAATATCTATTAGAGGCAAACTAATACTTGCTTCTTCTAATGGGATCACATTTAATTCCTCATTATATCTATCTATAGTTTCAAATTCAGAATAGGGAATAGTTACTTCCACATCATTTATTTGCACAACTCAGCTATTATTTGCTGGGACCGCCAATTCAATCAAAGATTTTATTTGAATATTTGAATTTATTTGAATGAATTGACCGCCAATTCAATCAAAGTGCTGATGAAGGGAGAGCTGCCCTTGTCTTCCCAAGAGCTCACTGGCTCTCCTTCTCCCCCTCAGGAGAGGTAAGGTATGCTCGCATCCAGATGTTCACCACAGTCAAACGCGACCCGGGGTGAAGCTAACCACGCCCCCTTTGGGGGCTGAGTGAGTGCAGCTGGGGCAAGTGCTGGTGAAGGGAGACTGCCCTTGTCTTCCCAAGAGCTCATTGGCTCTCCTTCTCCCCCTCAGGTATTTACACAAGGGCTAGAGCCCTTGGGCGCCAGCCAAAGGGCAGCACCAAAGGGTGTCGGCCGTTGGCGGTTCGTGGCGGACGTAGCCACTCCTGTTGCCTCCCTTTGGTTTGGCAGCTTCTTCAGCTGGGAGGACAGTCGGTGCTGGAGCGAGGGACTGCTCGGAAGATCTGTTGAGGGCTCTGGGGTGTCTGCAGATGCCACAGCCTGAAGCTATGAACAGGGGGGTTGCGCGGTAAGGAGAGTGAACTGGACGCTCCCCCTAGTGGATTTAGTTTATTTTTTGTATTTTAGGCCTTTTTTTTTTTTCCTGAATGGCGACTTCAGCCCCTCGGCAATACAATGCCACCAGGGTAGCGGGCACACAGAAGATTACCAATTATGTAATCTGGAGAAGTACACGTATAGGTTTGAAAGGCTTACCAAGCCCTAGAACTATCTTGTTACAAACATCTCAAGAGTCCATTACAGCAAAAAATTCCTTTATAAGTGACAGGCAGGTTTCTTCTGTACCCTCGGAGGCACAGGTCACGCTAGCAGAATGGGACCATGTTGGAACTATAGATCTGAATCCTTTAGCTTTAGAGCAATCTAATACCCTATATTCCAACTTAGGGAAGAGTTTTACAACCTTTCTAGATAATTATCACCCTGAGGTTACTGCTTTCGATTATTATAAAGCCGGAATGAAGGACTCTGCTAAGTTTAATAAAGCCCAGGAACCCCTTGTGGGTAACGGTGATTTAACTGCTGGTGGTTTAGCAAGTGTCTTGGATGCTATAAGAGACTTGAAACTTGCAGTTGCCAATGATTTGGCTAATCTTAAAAGACTTCAACATCCATGCCAATGCCAGTCTTGGAGGGGCAGTGTGAGAGTTCATGGCAACCATGGGCCTGTCTCAGAGAGTGGTGGGCCCCAAACATGTTGAAGGACATACCCTGGATATGGTATTTTGCACCAGCCTTGAGGTAGGGGATCCGTTAGAGGGGGAGGTGTCAACAGTGCCCTTGTTGTGGACAGATCATTATCTCCTACAGGCTGGTATCCTGGCACATGGTGGCCCCCGGGAGGGTGCGGCACCAGTTAGATTGGTTCGCCCCCGAAGGCTTATGGAACCAGAAAGATTCCAGACAGCTCTGGGAGATGTTTCCTCTGACCTCGATGGCTGCTCCTTTGATGACCTCGTATCCATCATTCCGTGGAATTCCGTGCTGGTGGAGGCCACCGACCATGTAGCCCTCAGGAATCTGCTCCTGAATCACCAACAATGCAGGTCCCCGTGGTATACGGAGGAGCTGCGGCAGATGAAGCAGGAAGAGTGGCGGTTAGAGCGACAGTGGCGTCACTCGTGTACTGAAGTTGACAGATTGTGCATAGAGTCTGGTTACGTACCTATGCCGTTGCGGTGCGGATAGCAAAGAAGGTTTTCTTTGCTGCCCTCATTGTGTTCACTAAGTCCCGCCTGGGTAAGCTGTTCCGGGTGGTGAGGGGGCTGGTCAGTCCGGCCTCCCTCCACCTGGACTTAGAATCATCAAATGCTCGCTGTGATTTGTTTGTGGACTTTTTTTGCGGATAAAATCACTCAAATCCACCACAGTTTCGATGCAACATTTTTAGCAGTAGGTGAGTCAGAGGCAGTAGAAGCCCCTTCGTGTCCTGTTCTGTGGGATGAATTTCAGGATATGTCACCCTTGGATGCAGGGGATGCTCTTGGGACGGTCTCTAACCTTCCCTTTTTAGGGAAGGCTATTGAACGGATGGTGGCTCGACAGCTTCGGGAGCATTTGGACCGGGTCAGTTTTCTTGATCCCTCACATTCTGGCTTTTGTCCGGGTTATGGCACGAAAACTGCGCTTGTGGCCTTGGTCAACTACCTCTGCCAAGAGTTGGACCAGGGTTTCTTGACCCTGTTGATAGAGCTTCTCGGCTGCATTTGATACCGTTGAACATGAGTTGTTGGTGACTCGGCTGTGGAACCGGGCAGGGATTAGCGGGACCGTTCTTGAATGGTTCCGCTCTTTCCTGGCTGGGAGAACCCAACATGTGGTGCTGGTAATTTTTCATCTTCTCTCCGGGGCCTCATGTGTGGGGTTCCGCAGGGTTCCATTCTATCCCCTCTCTTGTTCAATGTGTATATGCAGCCTTTGGGGGAGGTTGTCAGCGAGTTTGGGGTGAGGCGTCATCAATATGCTGATGACACCCAGCTATATCTCTCATTTTCATCTGACCCATGTCTGTCAGTCTTGGTGCTTACACGGTGTTTGTCAGCTGTGGGGAATTGGATGAGGGCGAGTCACCTGCAATTAAATCCTGGCAAGACGGAGGTGATGGTTGTGGGGAAAGCCGAGGGAGTGATGGCCCCCATCATTGATGGGGTCCGTCCTCCCCTGGTATCTCAGATCTGGAGTCTGGAGGTGCTCCTAGACCTGCAGCTCCACCTGGATGTCCAGGTGGCAGCTGTGGCAAAGGGGGCATTTTGCCAGTTACATCTGGTACGTTGGCTTAGGCTGTATGACTCAGATCTGGCCACAATTGTCCGTGCTTTTATTATCTCGAGACTGGACTACTGTAACACACTCTACGTGGTTCAAGGTGTTGGTGTTGACGTTTAAATCCCTAAATGGCTTGGGCCCCATCTATCTGCAGGACCGCTTCACCCTCTTGGACCTGGATCGGCCCCTGCGGTCGGCCAGGGCACCTTCGTCAAGGTCCCCCGGGTTTCACGGGTGTCAGCCATGAGAAGGGCGTTCTCTGTGGCTGCACCACGGCTGTGGAAGTCCCTCCCATTGGAAATCCGCTTGACCACCGACCTCCCCTCTTTCCGCAGACAGTGTAAGACCTGGCTGTTCCACCAGGCATTTACCGAGGGAGATAGGGTGGGTGGGTATGGGTTTACTTTAGGATTTTAGGTTATTTTAATTGTAGTTTTATTGTTATGTATTTTAATATGTTTTTAAAATGTTGTTAACCATCCCGAGATGCCTGTAACAGAAGGGGGCGGCATATAAATTTGAATATAAATAAATAAAAATATAAATAAAAAATTAATATAAATACTAAGCAAATGTTAATGGATGAAAACACGCCTGCCATAAAAGTCACATTTGAAACTTTGCACATTCTGATGAGATCAAAGGGAATCTTGAACCTTGCTATTCTTCTTACTAGCATAGTTGTATGAACATCTGCAAAATAGATGGACTAATCAATTTAGGTATTCAATTATCTTTCCCTAAAGAATACACTTCTTGCTCAATATGTTCTTAAAAATGAAGAATGGTCAGAAATAAGTATAATCCAACAAAAATCCTAGCTAAAAGTACAGACCTGCAACTAAAAGTGTATTTCAGACGAGTCCATACAGTATTACACTACCACGATGAGACTAAGGCCACTTTCAGACATGCCCCCCCCCCGGCACATATTTGGGCTGCGGGGGGGAATGCACAGCCTGAATATGTGCAGGGATTGGCCGGTCTGAAAGCACTCCCCCCCCCCGTGGCTTTGCTGGTAGAGAGATGCAGAGCAGGAAATCGAGCTCTGCATCCCTGCGCGTCATTGTTTTCCAATGATTATTGGTGGTGGTAGTGAGGTATAACTGTATAAAGGTCCAGGTAGACACACAGCTTGAAATCAAGTAGTCATATGCTGGGAGACACCACAATCTAGAAATATTGTAGCCCAGGAAGAAAATGGTTTTACTGCTTCACAAGAGGAACAGCTGTTAGGTAATTTGACAGTAACGGTGTATTTTTACACATAAATGAAAGGCCCCTGGGTGAGATTGTGTGTAGATTTGGGGTGTGTTGTCTTCAATACGCAGATGACACCGTAATCTACTTATTGTTTTTCATCCGACCCAGGCCCTACAGTCTCGATGCTTACTCAGTGCCTGGTTGCTGTTGGGGACTGGATGTGAGTAAGCCACCCGAGGCTGAATCCAGAGAAGACTGAGATGACGGTGGTTGGCTGGCCCTGTGGCCTGGGGGCATCACTGAAGGGGTCTAGCCTCCCCTTTTTACTCAGGTGTGCAACCTCGGGGTGCTTCTGGATCCCATTGGAAAGCCTCAGCTGCGCCTGGAAGGTCAGGTTGCAGCTGTGGCCAGGAGTGCCTTTCACCAACTCCATCTGGTGAGAAGGTTGCGACCCTTTCTTTCCAACATGGATTTGACCACCGTCATCCATGCCTTCATTACCTCGAGGCTGGACTACTGCAACGTGCTCTACGTGGGGCTGCCCTTGAAAACTGTTTGGGGGCTGCGGCTTGTGCAGAATGTGGTAGTCCACCTCTTGATGAGGGTGGTGGTCATCGGGAGCACATTACACCAGTGCTTAAGAGTCTGCACTGGCTGCTAATAGCATTCCAGGCATGATTCAAGGTGCTGGTATTTATTATTATTATTAATTATTATTATTATTAACAAACATTTATATAGCACCAGCAGTGTACCTGGCACTTTACAAAGTAATAAAATAGACATGGTCTCTGCCCCTAGGGCTTACAATCTGAGAGACAGGAGCTGGGGGAGAGACTTAGGAAGGGGAACCAGACCGTAGGTATAGGAAATAGTGGCTCAGCAGGATAGA